>VYZQ01027647.1:25164-46970 GCA_013400655.1 Mystacornis crossleyi | reverse complement strand
CACGCCCAAACAACAATAATTTTTGTTGAAAATAAATACACCCATTCTAGTTACTGTTTTAATGGCAAGTTTAGTTGGGGTTAGTTGCCAAATCAGAGTTAGCAGTTTCAGGTGGATCACAGGGACAACCCCACCTTGATATTCTCAGGTGGAGGAACTTGAGCAGAGATCTTGGTGTTAAACAAACATGCCTATGCCAGGGTTAGCTCAGTGCTCAGCAGCAGTCAGATATTGTTAGGATTTATTAGGAAATGCACAGAAGGGCAGGGTATACATCCATGCATGGCAATCCCACGTCTTCCACACTACACAGTTTGGGTTCGTATCCTGCTCCCGTATTCTCCATTTCTATTACTGCCCATTTGGAAAGAGAAATTATGACAAGGAATTACTGGGGTATCTATTACATAGATATCTAAAAGTTTTCATGGCAAGAAGAAAATAATTTGTACGGCTCTAGGGAAGGGATATGATAGAAGCTTATGAAAACCTGAGTGACATGGAAAAAGTAAGAATTTTCCGTAGATCTTTACAGTACAGGAAATGGAAGGCCCTATATGAAACCATCAGATGACAATGGCTCTTGAATGAAACGGGAAATCATTGTTGTGGAACACCCTACATACCAAAAGTGGGAGAATACATATTCATCAATGAAAAATGGTCAGAAAGAAAGGGGCAGCTTCTACCTCCATCTGCCCATTAACGTGTGATGTGCTCTCTAGAACACCCATCAAATACAGCCTGCTTGCCCTGCCCCTACTTCCTTCAAAAATATGTGCTGGCCACTCTCAGGGCCAAGTTATCGGGTTCCACTGAGCTTTCCTATGACCTTGCAAGGCTACTCTTATGCTTTTATAACTCTGGCTGTCAATCACCAAAAACCACAATTTCAGTTAGCCCCCAGAACCATCTATCATTGAAATAACCTGTCCTGACAACGGCTGTACTCTAAAATGTTGTCAAACACTGCACAGTACTATAGCAAGGGCAAACACACAACCCAGCAATGTTTATTTTCATCTACATTTCCTCTCAGGCAGAAAAATATTATTATCATTGCCCTAACAAAACCAAAATGCTAATGTAAGAATACAGGAATAGAAACAAGAACAAAACACTGAAAAAACAAGGAAGTAACTGAAAAATTTAAAGTCATGATGTGAGAAAGAAGAGGTAGCACAAAAATTAAACAAATTGAGAGAGTGGATGTGTATATTTATGTACAAACCCAAAATCTGATGGACAGCAAAACAGAGAAAACATTAAAGATGCAAAGGGGAGACGAGATTATCTAAATGGCAGCAACACAAGCCTACAGAAGCCATCAATCATTCTCCTCCTAAATTCCAATTTCATTGCAACAATTGCCTCAGTTGAGAAATTTCAATACACCCTACCCAGACCAAAGTTGGTTCAAAAAAATCCTGCAGTAAGATGACAGAACCAAATGGATACTAGAGGTCTGTAGCTAAACAGGCTTTTTATTATGTACCAAATCACCTTCTCAACATTACTGACAATAAATAAGTCAAAAAGTAACAAAGTCTTCCAGCCAACTAAGCTTGTTTTGGGTTTTTTTCAGAGACCTTCCAGTCAATACACACAGTGTTCAGTACAACCTACTGACCAACACTAACTAACCCCAATAAATTTGCATATGGACCACTAAAAACAAATGCTCAACAAAACCAGGATTAAAAAAAAAAAGTTCCCGTCTCATTCCATGGCAGCAAACTCGCTATTAAAATATAATGTAAAATGAGGACTGGCAAGAAAATTGGTTTGTATTTTGAAAAAGCTACATATTTGTACTACTAGCACTGCCACTCAACACCCAAGTAAAAGCGTAATGTAACAGTTCCTACACTGAGAGTTCGGAAATCTTGGGAAAGGGTGTTGGAGCCAAAAGAAAGGATACGTCTAACACAAGGGACAGACAATTGCCAACAAGGTAAGAAAAGTCAAAGGATGTGTAATTAGCTTTTTTCTATTAAGTACTCCACATTATTAATTGTATCTAATTTTATTTGTCACTCATCTAGCCTTGCAAGGAGGCAGCGGGCACTTTTGATTCATTAGTCAATTAGTAGATATAAATTTACTATCTGTGTTGTCCTTAAAGACAGGCAGGAGGCAGTGCAGCCAGTCCTTAAAAACTGAAAAAGCAAACTCCCTACTTCTATGCAAAGTGACAGCAGAATCTACTCTTTTGTGAACAGAAGAGATTAACAGAATACAAGAAATAGAAGAAAAGAAATAAAAATAGCTGTAGATATCCAGAAAATCAGGAATATCCCCCAAGCAAGGAACGGGTGAAAAAGGTAGTGCTCTTCATGTGTGGGGGACAAGGTAAAAACTGTGTTTCTAACAAAACACGAACTCCCAATGCTGATTTAAGCCTGGCTTTGAGGACTACACCTGAAAATGACTTGTTCCCAAGCGCCATCCTGGAGGAGATGAATGCTATGAAGAATGCTGGTTTGTTATTGATCGGAATGCCTATACAGAGAAATGAGAAATTATACCTTCAGGTAATCCTCTTTATTTTAAAATGCAGTATTTACTCCTGTCAAATGCTTCATCTACATCCGGCATTTCAACCTTCCTCAGTTTTCACAGGACCAAAATGGGAAGAAAAGAAGCCGTATTTTTACTGCAATTCAATATAGTTTAGAGTTGCTTTATCCTCTACTTCCCTCACACTTTATTGCTCTTGGTCCAGACTGCTTCTCTTTCAACATTTCTCCTTTGGATTTAATCACTTCATACAGAACAGCTCACCTCACTCAGTACATTTCCTCATCTTCTTAAGCTCCCTTTACAGCTAACACAGAAAATGGCAAGTTCTGGCATACAAATGATCTTACTGAATTTGACCATGTGAACCTTGTTGAAAGAGGCAAATCCTGGCCTGCAAGAATGATAAGGCTACAAGCAGACAGCAATAATTCTGAAAAACCAATTCAATTACTTCACACACTACTGCTAGAAACTGTGTCTTCAAACCAAGGGGGAAATGGGACTGTTTCAAAGAGAATTGCCCCTGAATTCTGAGGTGAAAATACTCAATTTTTAAACAAAAAGGTGCCATGGCAATATTACTGTTACAAGAGCATGGATACGTGAAGTAGTTCACAGAATATTCCCTTCCTTACAGATATCCTGCCTGGGTATGGTTATACACACAGCTGTATCTCCCACAGGATCTCTCTTTCGTGTAACAGGCAGGAACTTGGACTTTTTACTTTTATCCTCAATTAGTAAAAAAATTTCTTGCCTTAAGTAAGTTGTCCACCGTGTCCAATTACACAGAACGCTTTATATAGAAAATATAAGTCACAACTTATTCAACAGAACAATGCAAAAGTTCTTAAAAACACCAATCAACCAAACAGCAACCAAAGGAAACCCCTGCCATCCAACTGTCATTAAAAAAACCCAACCACCCAAGAACCAAACCCAGAAACACCCTTTAATAGGACAATATGACATTCATTCCCCACATTTGAAGTGCCTGCTGAGTCAGCAGTTGTGGGAAGAAGAAAAGGAAAAAAAAGAGCCTAATTACCATTGAGGGTAATAAGGAGTTTAATCAGTACGAGCATTGTAATTTCATTGACTTCTATTTCACAGATTTTTTAAAACAAATAGTAAGAAATTATACTGAGTGGTTGTTAACTTTAAAAGATTATTTCTTGCAAAAGTCCACACAGTAATTGAGGCAAGAACTCCCAACAGCCCATTCTTTAAAGGTGGAGAGTTCTGAGCAAATTTGACTTCTAAAGACATTTTTTAAAACTGTAGTATTTCAATACTGTATTTAAATACAGTAGTATTTCAAACACCTGCAAATAATGTTCTAAGTTTACAATTAAAGCATTTTCCACAGACTAAAACAATCAGGCCATGTGTTAAAAGCATACTTTAAAAGCTAACACAATCAAAATTAGTTTTCAAATACATATACACCATGTAGATCCAAGCCACATCAACAGCCAACACCAAATCTGCAATTTCTATTACATGACACAGAGGCAGATAATCAAAATAGAGATCAGTCACTTAATTTTTAATAAGTAGTGAACAAACACTGTTTTCCCATCTTCTATTTTAATAGGAAAAAAATTACTATTTTTACAAGGAAATAAAGAAAAAATAAATAAAAAAACCCATTCAACTTCAGGAAAAGAAACTTGAAAAATTTCATCTAAAGTATTTGAGGAGATAAAAAATTACTAGAGAAGAAATTCTAAAGTAAAATATCACTGTTACAATCTTGAATATAAAATTAATAAATACACATAGTATCACAGAATTGTTTGGGTTGGAAGAGACCTTACATCATCATCGTTGTAACATTTCTTGAAAGAAAACAAGAAATCCATGTATTTGTTTCATTAGACCAACACCGTCTATACCAGAACATAAACTTATAATGGTAGTCAGTACAGGAAAAGTGGCTCACGTTTTATAAAGAGCAATTCTAATCCTTGCCTTTCCCAGACTTTCCAGGCTCACAAAAACATGGGCACATCAAAATCATACTTCTGATCTCAAGAAGGCTGGATGATAACAACACTTGCTCCTTAAAACTACTACAGTGTTATTTATCAACTATAACACTCCTTAATTAAAAGTCCAAGTAATTCAAGCTAAAATAATCCTTCCACTTGAACAGCTTTAGAAATATTCAAGTTTAAGTATGAAAGCTGCACTTACATTTTTCATTTTTTATAGAATACTTAATTTTTCAGATCTCTTGTACAAAAAAGACTTTAACAACCAGGAACTTCTGCTCTATTCCTCAAAGGTAACATGGCACCCTCTTTGTCCTGAACCTAGTTTAGGTAAAACCTTTGATTTAAAAGGATATCTCTTAAAATATTTGGACCACTTTCAAAAATCAGTATTTAAATAAGCAGTATTTCAAGTTATGTTACTGCCTTTCAGGAAGGCTTATTTTCGTTTTCATTGTCAGCATGTAGCACTTGATGATTTGCTTTTTAAAACTGGAAAATCAATCACTCAAAAAACAAATAAAGCTTGTTATAATTAAGTATAGCAACAAAAAGATTTCATTTCAAGGTTTAAGATGAATCCTAACTGAAAAGGTAAGAATTTGTTTAGCTGGCAGGAGAGATTAATTCATTCAGCAGTAGACACACCCTTAAGATACAGGAATGGGATTTTGTTTTGCTTCAAAGGTAAAGTGTCAGATATTCAAGAAGAAACAAATAGCTAGAGAATTCACATGTAGGTCTCCAGCAAGCAGAGTGGTCCTGCTCAGCTTTAATATACAAATACATTTGCCTTTTCAAGTTAAGGGACTGTTACCGTGGCAACGAAATCACAATTTAACAGTTTTTAACAAACAAAAAAGCAACAAGTGACTTACACATCCATCATGCACATTCAAGGTTGCTTCAAGTTTTAATCTTTGGATAAATTCTCTTCTCCCTGTGAAAAAAAATACCAATTATGTAATTTTTAAAAACTGAAGTAGTTAAAAGCCTGCTAGTGACCATTTACAGGTAAAAACCTAAAGAGTAAAGAACATCTCTGTTCTGTAAAGGACAGAGTTTACATCTCTGTTGTAAATATAAATTTAAACCTTGAAACAATTCATATGGTTCTCATTTTACAAATCCTAAGACAAGCATGACATTTGCTGGTTCTTCTACCACCTTTCGTAAGAGTGCAGAAATGGTAAAATGAACATTTCAGAGGTTTGCAAGCTGATGTTTCCTCTAAAACTAATAGCTAGAAAACAGAAATTAATCCTATGATTATTTGGTTCACTTAGCTGAGAGAGAGCAAGTATAACATAGTTCAAGAAGTACAACCCTCACATTTGGAAAAGTCACATTTAAGACCAGTAACATTTCATTTCATAAAAATGATGTGAAAGGAAGAGATTAATGACAAGGATGAAATCTGTAAACACGTATTAAGACAAGGCCCCAGGAATTTTTATGTCCTTATACCCTATATACAAACTGATTTACCACTGCCCTCAAAAACACTACTGTTTTAAACACATGAAGAGGGATAAACAAAGTTTTTGACAAAAATAACAAAAACGTGGTCTTTTCCTGAACTAGATGTTTAAACACATGGCTCCAACTTTCATTTCATTTCCAGTCCCTTGTTTTTATGAAAACAGGTTATCCTGAACTTAGTATTCCCCAGAAAGCACTTGCAGAAAAGAAAAATATAGATAAACCTAATATTTTTTACTTCAATCCCAAAAACTCTTAAACTCAAGGACCATTACACCTTTTTTTATTCTGTGTTTGTACATCTCTCAGAACAAAATTCCAGGTAAGAGCATCAGACTATAGGCTTATGCTAGGCTACGCTGTTTCCAAATACGTAATTATGAAATTCATTCAAAATAATCTAAAAAACCTAGACTCAGGAAAAGAACAGCAACACAATCCACATCTGAAAAATCCTACATTTCTGAACTTGCTTTGGTTCAGCTTAAGGCAGAACCATGTCAGAGCTCAGTGCTGCCTCTGGCAGCGCAGCACAAATTTGGAAAAGTAGTTTCTCCCCTCTCCACTTGCTTCCTCTGAATGCTTTTTTATTTCTCCCACATACTCTCCAGCCCTGAAAAAGAACACCTGACACCCACGCCTGGTGCCTCACAACCACCTGGCTGGAAGCAGGCCCTGAGCATCCCTGCCACACTCAGGGCGTGTGCGGCCTGCAAGGCCAGGACGCCCTTCCAGCAGCACCAACTCCTGCAGCTACACCTGCACCCCATCCAACGCTCAGGCAGCCTTCCCTGCACCCAAAGGGCCGGCTTTGGTACCTCAGTTTTGCTGGGACTAGAAGCCACCTCCAAAATTAAAATTGCTCATGACACAGCTTAAGTACCACAGCTTAAGTAGATGAAGATCGTGCTTTGGCAAAATATTTTTTCTTTTTCAAGAGGAGGTACTTAGTGTGTGAAATGGTTATGAAGTGCTTGCACTTAAAGCACGCCTGAGCCAGCTTTAAAAGGATAAAAGCCAGACTTCTCTCCTGGCCCATTTTATAAACATTGAAGTTGTGACGTCACAGGTGCTACAATTTCTGTTAACCAGGAATAACCATAATTAGAGAAAGATTAAAATAATGAAATCTCTACTACCAAGAATGTATGTATTGTTCAGTTAGGAACACACATCTACCTAATTCACTATTCTTTCTTTACCACTCTTCCTCAACCATTTTTCCTCCCTCCAGGAATAGAATTTGACCATAGGTTCTCAATAGTGGGTTTATTGTACCTTTCAGTCAAATCGTATTATTTTTTCAAATTAAATGACTTCTCTGTTTTCAATGAAGATTCCTACTTTCAGGTTAATTTGATTTCTTCAATTGCTTGTAAGTAAATGTGAATGCTCAGGTGGGAAATATCATCTGCTGCATGCTTGTGCATCACTTTGCATTACAGAAACTTCACAATTTCCTTCTGGGGTGCTACTGTAACGCAAAATACAGAGTAGTAATACAGAACCTCCAACAGAATAACTTCATTAAGAACTGTATACTCCATAGGCCAACACAAGAATACAGCGTTTGCCAGTCCCATCACACTTTCACTGAAGAACAGAAAAACCTGATAGCAGTGGCTGATTCTTGGGCATTGCACCAGGTGCATAAAACACATCTGGAACGAGGTGATGTCTGCAGAGCAACAGGCAGGTGCTTACTGAGAATCCTCTGTGCACACACATCAAAGATGACTCAAACTAATTCTTAAACACAAACAGAGCAACAGATTTTTCTCTTTCCATATGCTCTGGTTTTAATCCAACTCATTCATACCAGCACATAAAAAACAACTCGTGTGTTCTAATCACATCTTCAATTGCAATTTTTATTCCCTTAAAGAACTCTCTTGACAAAACTGTTGACAAAACTCTGTTGACTCTGTGACTCTGTTCACAAAAAAGATGTGAACAACTTGTTGCTGTTGTTAGATTAGGATTTTTTGGTCTTAATAAGAACACAGTAGCCATACAAGTTTCAGTAGACTTGAGATGCAGACATCAGGTGTCTCAAATACTCAACACTTGGCCATTTAAAACATTTTAAAAATTTGTTAGGATTGCATGTATAACTTGTTATATATGTGTTTAGTTATTTATCCTTCGATCACTTTTTATCTAAATATTTGAGAAAGGAATTAAACACAAACAAAATTACAACACTTAAATAGTTTCTATATTCCCTAAAGGAAAAAGGGGGCAAGGGAGAAAGCAGTTACAATGTTTTGCCTTCAAACTCCCTCTTATTTGTTTAAGGGCTAAACATAGTAAGACAAGTGAATGGATTGTTTGTAGTTTATCGGATCATTCAAAACTAGAACCACAGATCCTAAGTGGTGTTTTTACTCTAAACTAAAAACCAGAACTACTTGAATAAACGGATCTGAAGAAAATACTGCCTCTGCTTTTGCTGTTAAAAGCTGAGCAAAGTCAGTGAATCTGTGTTCCTTGTACTTGAGCAATGACTCCCGCAGGTTCACTTGGTTTGATAAAAATGCTCAGCAGTAAGTAGTAGAGGCTTCTGATATTTGTAACTTGAGTATTTTTGTCACTGATCCACTTTCATTACATAAAAAAAATACAAACAGTTCCTCTTGGTTTGTTTTGTTTTTGCACTTTGCAGGTGCATCCCGACTCTTAATGCTAGACTTTCTAACGGTGAGATTCTCCACGTCAAGTACTCTGCTCTCACAGGTGACAAGAACGTTCTCAATCCTTCTCTCCGCTTTCCTACAAAGGCAGCCCTCCTGGCTCCCCTTCCAGCTACGATGCAGGATGAAACCCAAACTTTTAACAAAACCCCAAAAGTACTTTTTTTTAACAACACCAGCAACAACACGTCCGTCATGTTCAGATTTTTCACCCTCCAATACTGCGTACAGGCTCTCAAGCCAGAAACTATTTATTTTTCCCCTCAACTACGCAGTACCCCTAGAAATGCAATAATTTAATTCTGTGAGGGTGCTTCAATATATCCTATATTCAAATATCCTATATATTCAATATATCCTATATTCAAATAAGGCCTAGGACATGGATCAAGTGATCAAGCTGTCATCACCAAGATTATCTCACTGGACAGTGGAACACACATGGGGTTTCTTTCAAAACTGCTAAGCTGAATTTATCAACAAGAATACAATAAAGCAAAACAAAAAAAGCCCTGTTAAATTTCAAATGGCTGTGATGACCTCCCTGTGAAGAGTTTACGTAGATGAAATTTGGAAAGCTAATGCTCCGCCCACCCATTTTCACTAGATATGCACCAAGTGAAGCCTCAAGGTTCAGTGCCACTCTCAGTACAACGATCAAGAATATTTTCAGTTTTTAGCCATCCACCTTTTTTCACCAAACATTATGCACAACTGAAGCCTCAAGGTACAGGTAAACTCTCAGTGCGGTGATCAATAATTTTTTTAGTTTATATTAAGCTGGAGACTAAGGGACCATTCTGCTTATGAAAGAAGCCCCACCTTGAGTCATTCATAATACGAATTTAAATATGGGAAAGCAGGTGAAAGAGAAGCTGCAGCTGTTTCTTTGTACTTTTATTTCTTCAAAACATCCACTGGGCACAACGTCAAACCAAATGCTGCCTTGCAACTCCCAAGTGGACGATTACCCACACTGGATGTCTGGGCACATTTACCGAGCTCTAATCTCACTTCAGGGAGCAATACCAAAATACAACAGCATCCCTTGTACTCCCCACTCACAGTCGTTATGACACCATTTAGGTCACAATCCTCGGTTTAGGAATTGCTGATCAGGTGCTTTCTACAAGCCTCTTTTGGCAGAGACACACATACCTTTCTTTTGTAAGCAACTTAGTCAAAGCTGCTTCAGAAGTGATGACAGCAGACAAGTTAAATGCTTCGAGCATGCAAAACCTTCATATATTTAAAACTGCGCTCCAGAATTTCCCACTGAAGAAGTACAGATCATTTCATGATGAAGGTTTAGCTTTAAAGCACGCTCGTGCTCCACCAAAATTTAACTAAACTTTGAGCCAAAGCAGCACCAACATGGTGTGAGACATTAAAAGACAACCTTTATTCAGTAATAGAGCCCATTTATCAAATGAACATTCATTTATATCAAGCTGGCTCTTTGCAAGGCCAAGTCCCTCGGCGCTGGCTCGCTGTGACATTTGGAATGCCCTAGTTTAAAGCTGAAATGGAGCCAGCATCTGTTCCCAATGCAGAGCACATGTTATCCTGCACTCTGAGCGTGTTTCAAAACTTCTCTCGGCTATCCAGGCTAGAGTTTACACAGTTCTGAAGTAACTCCATTTGTATATACTGATTTTGCTGGATCAGCTACATCAAACTCTGCATCTTGATGTAACTTCCGATCCACATCTCAACACACTCTTTCCAGCAACCAGAATTCTCCATATACCACACAGTAAACAGGACTATACACAACATGCACTGAATTAACTTTCGTCAAGGTAAGTTAAAATTCTTGAAGATTAATTAAAACCTTAAAAATCATTTGTTAGCTATGTAGGCTGACACTGGCCCCATTTTTTAGCCATCAAAATTGTGACACAGGAAACTCAAGCAATTCATCAAAGGAAAGAGTGAACCAGCAGTACTGCCAGAAACCAAATCTACTGGTGTGACCTCCAGTCCTTTGAACAGGGCTCTGGGTTATATTTCTTCACTCTTCTGCACTACTGTAAAAATGCCAAAAAATTACAATTCTTGGTTCTGTCGATGTTTAAAAGACTACCTTCCAAGTGACTATGAACAACTACTTCAGTATGGCTTAAGTTCAAAACAGATAACTCCAATTCTCTGTTCTTAATGGTATCACAAAGCTTGAAAGTGCAAACACTATAAAGAAAACTCAAAATATTTGTATTGTCTACAAAGAGACTTCTTTGCCATTTTAATATGTAAGAGCTTTGCTACTAAACACCCAGCATCAAACAACTTGGTGCTAACTAAGCTCGTACTCAAATCCTAAGATAGGCTTTAGTAATGAGCTTTAGGTCTTAAGAAACACAGAACTTTCAGGTATTATAACACCAAGACAGAAACTACATAAGACAGGACACTACGCCCTCAGTTATAAACCAGCAAGTCTCATGGTGAGTATATTAACAGAAAATCTGATCTCAAAAAAAACCCACAAAAAGAGATTTGCTGAAGTTTTAAAAAAAAAAGTAGTTCAGCAACATTATACATTTTAGGGTAATGAATAAGCATTTTGGAAAATACTCCTGTTTAGGTTTGCTTCTACAGAATCTGTAAGAATAGGTAAGAGCATAAATGTGTTTGCATTAGTAGCAATGGTGTAACTAACTTAGAAACAACTTTTGGATACTGAAAGTACCCACTCCCAAATATAAGCCTCCACTGGGCTCCATAACTGGTAAAGTTAAAACCATCTGGGATTTAAACCAATGTCTTTAATTTCTGTTTGATATTTCCCACGGTTTATGCATCAAAGATACTTTTTACATAAAATTCAGCTGCATTAATATCAAGTGTTTAAGGTATTCTCAGTGAGAAAAATGTGGAATAAAGTACAAGGACCTTTCTCAGAGAAGGCACTTTATCTGTGCTGTACTGACTGGTGCTAAGTGGATTTCATTCACAAGTACACCACATTCTGACAGATATCCTTACACTTCCTCCCCTTACACTGCCCAAACTAAAGTCTTCTGTATTCTTCTTGTCACAGATTGCAAGTGAGGTTTCGTGACAGGAGGAAAAAAATGCCAGTTTTCAACAGTTTTGGTATTTATTCAATCCTTTAAAGTAGTCTGATGTCAAATACAAAACCAAAATACACTGAAATTTTTATATTATGCCCCAAGTATTTCTAATTTCTACAGAGCAGAGGACAAAATTCACGTGATAGAACTCAGAGAAGCTCTATCTACGTAAAAGATAACATGTACCACCTCACTCCTCTCAACAGAAAACTACCTGAAATAGCTTAAGTGATTAACTGGATGTAGGATTAACTACATGCAAAAGCTTTTGGTGTTTTCTCCACCAGCACTAAAATAGGACTCCCAAACAAACACCTTGAAATTCTAAACCAGATACCAACACAAAAACAATAGTTATCAGATCAAGAAAAATACACTTGTGCCCTGCTTTCTTCCCCAAAGAAAAATCAAAGGAGGCTTCTTTTAACTGAAGGCAGGAAGAAATATTATGCAAATTGTTGCAAGTTGGAGTAAACAGAATTACTGTAGGTTTCAACACATCTTTGGAAATGCTTTCCTTTGACTTCGAAAAGTCTTCATCTGAAACTGTTATGTGAACAGCAATGTATGTTGAGTATTTTCTTACTAAAATGACATCAACACAATAACCCAGACAATCCTTAACACTTGGGGAAATACACATCAGGCACTCTGCTTTATGTTCTCAGGTACCGCTGATCTGGGTAACACCCAGGGTTAATCGGGAGCTCCACGTCCCAGCAAGGAAAGATGGCATCTAAGAACCCCAAATGTGTTGTTACTCCATCCCGGTGCACAAGGTAAAGTTGTTCATAGCAGAACCAGGGGTCTCCCACCTCCGAGCACTCAGGCCAAATGAATACTGGAGCATGCAGAACCACGAGGAGAAGGGAAGAAAAAGTGCAATGTGCTTTTAAGAGGAGCACATTCCTAGCCGGAGTGTCCTCATTCTTGCTGGGGAGGTGTGTGCCCCCACTGCTGCCGGTCCTGCCATCACCTTCCACTGCCTGCCAGAGGCTGCTGCTTCTCCCACTCTGCCAGCAGGACTAAGCCCAGGAACTCCAGACAAAGGCTCCGGGCGAAATCAAAGCCTACTATTTAAAGTTGTTTAAGCTAACTTGATACTCATTTTTAAACAGATTAAGAAGTGATTATGCAGAAGCTTACCAGCCTATCTACAGACATGTCTTCTAGCAAAAAAACCCCAGGGCCTGCCTTTCCCACAAGTGAAACTGAGCCCTTGGACAGGGTGGAAGTGAGTTAAGGCATTTAACATTCTGCACACCCGCCTAAATTGACATACCATTTAATCCTGGGGAGTACAGGAATTGCACACTGCTGGGTTTGTCCGGGGGAACCTGGGAAATAGATATATAGATACCATAACAGATACAGGTCATAACCCCTAAGATTACAACTGTAAACACCAGGAAACTGCCCAGGATTAAAGACAGATTACATCAAAAGTAGAGCTCAAGTAGAAAGCCGAGCCTTGATAGTAGATGACTATTAAATTAACACTGTACTGACAGAGGTTAAATTATCAATGGATATTTTAAAACAAATGGGGAAAAAAACCCTTACTTTTAAAAATTGCATTGTCTGTTGCATTAAACTGTATGTATTCATCCTAGCTAACAAAAACAACCTGTTTACCTCCAAAGACTCTATTTTTTTTTTTAAGAGAGTTCTGAGGACATAACAGTGTTTCTAAAATAAAACCAAATTAAAAAGGAACCAGATTTTTTCCTCATTTCCTAGAAAGGTAAATAACGGGAACACACTACAATAACTGTAACAACAAAGCCATGCAACCTAAGTAAAGAGGTGGGTTTGATTTAACACCTTAATTTTAATAGTTTTTTATATTGGTGAGGTTTCAGTAGTTCAAAAAGGGTTGAACAAACACTGATGGTTCAGATCACACGAAGTTCACAGGGAAGAGAAGGGACAGATTCTCATCTTCCTCATGATATCTGTTAAATAGACAGCCGTCAGCGTTAACGACAGATTCAATTTTCCCGGAGGAAAGCCTGCAAATCCTTGAAGAACAAGATGAGGAAAATAAGGGGATATTAAAATTCACTGATGTGACTCAGATGCCATCTCATGATATTTGCATTCAATATTTAATGATTCAACACACACTAAAGCATTTGGGACACATCTGAATCAGCAGCTCACTAAGCCCCAAAGACATGAAATCGCCGAGACTTGCACTCAAACAGTGAAAAATCCAGCTTTGTTCGAAGGCTGGCATAGTTTGTATCTGAACTCTTCCTTACTGCTAGGACAGGACGGGTCTCAAGTGTCAACAGGTTCTCGATACGTGATCAGTTATATCCCACTGGACTATTTTGGGGACACTCGAGGACGGAAGATCAGGAATCACATGCAAAGTCACAAGAACTCACCGAGTTGCAGTGCAACATCTTAGAAGTGACTGAACACAGACAGGCTTAATGGTCTGCCCTAATGCAGTTAATGGAAGCAATCCAACTGGAAGAAAGCTACAGGGGGACAAAATTAAAATAAATAAATAAAGGAAAGAGATCTAAAGGATCTCTCACATCACCGCCTCATCCTGAAATACAAATCCAGTACATGCTGTACACGACTTGTTTTTGCAGCAAGAGACAGCTTTCATGTATCCAAAGCTCATTATTAGAAGATCAAGGTACATCTTAACTACGAAGCTGTCTGAAACACTCAGTATCAAGGCACAGGCAGTTATTTACAAAGCAAACACATTCCCTGTACAAAGATAGTCTTTAAAAGCACACAATGTAAATTCAATGAAATACTGCAATCAAAAATGAAAATATATTAGAAGTGCACACAAATGTCTACAGTTTCCAGCTGTTTGCAGGAGAACACTGAGGCTCCTAATGATATAACAGGAATACATTTATCCTGAGTATAATTCAAATATTATAATACATGCAAAGCCTTGAGACTACAACCCACTTATATGCACTCATACTTCCTGGCAGCTATTAACACACATGATTAATGTTCTGGTAATCACAGGCATGACACACAAGGTTAATCCCTTAAAATCAAAAAGTACATAGTTCAGCCCATTTCAAGAAATGCTGACAAAACTGCAGATAAGTTAAAAGGCCTCTTGAATTTCTGAAGGACAGAAAATCAACAATCTAAAACAATTATACTAACTTCTCATCATTTCTTGCTGGTCAAATATAATGCCAGAAATCCACCTTCGATTTTAATTCATATGTCAAAATACAACAGCAGCAAAAAAGTTGGTGGTTTAGAAAATTAAAACATCAAAACTCAGTAAGTAGGTTCACTGATAAGTTCTGATCTAGGCAGTAGTATTAAAAAAAAAATTAAAAAAAAAAAAAAAAGAAAAAAGAAAAGCCAAAACCCAAAAAACAGGTTTCTGCAGAGTAATCTCACCAAAGAACATAATAATGTGATCCTTAAGGGTCTACAGTTTTACACAAACTGCTTTTAGTACACAAAAAACCAGAAGCTGTGCTACTATCAATCCCTAGCATCCTAAAAACAAACACTGGAAATCATTCTCTTATTTCAGGACAGAGTGACAGAAGGCACTGAGTAACCCCAGACCCTGCATGTAATTTTTTTTTTAAGAAAATACACAAAAATAATCATCAACACGTTATCACTGAATGGAAGCAACACAGGACAACACTGAGGAGAAAGATGCAGTAACATAAACCGTAACAATTAAACCACAAAACACACAGGAAGATATAACTGAAAAAAGGCCAATGATACTAACTACAAGCAAAGATTTCTAAGATAACAACAAAACAAGCTATCAAATTTCCTAGATTAATGCTATCTGGCTGTACCACTTGCAGGTCCAAGTGGCTCCTGTCCTCCACTCCCATAGCTCAGTTACTCTATGAGTGAAATAAGCCCAAAGATAACAGAAGGCTGATTAGACTGAAATTAAAACTAAGCGTTCAGCACTCAGGCCACAGAAATACTCATCTAACCTTAATCCTGCCTTCCAGCTCACATTTCTGGTTTTCTGCTATGTACCAAATTATAACCAGCCAGCATTTTTTTATTTGTTGTTTTGCCCAGATGATTCTGTTACACTGTGCTTTTATTCTCCTTTACTGACACTAAAGGCTTTAAAATGGGTGTCTTTATTATCTGAGCTGATTTACTTTGAAGTAGGGAAAAAAAAATCATTAATCTTGTATGCTAGAATCACCCCCCCAACATCTACCTTAAAAGCTGTTTTAGACATACATATAGTGCCTTTCTGTTCCTTGGTACCAATTTAAATGAGATAGTATCGGGGAATTCACTTCAGACACAGTCTCTTTATTAAACTCCTCCAAATTCAATTTGTTATCAACAGGTCTTGATGCCATATTGTTCTTTCAATTGCCCATCTGTAATTTTTTTAAGGACTGTTGTCACCAAGCCGTGCTTTTATTAACAAGGGGAAAAAACTCCAAAGATATCCAGTTTAAGGCAATACCCAATCACTGTCCTCTCCCGTGGTTTTTTCAATTAAAAAGCTACATCCCTTTTCTGCAATGTTCTTATGCATCTGAAACTTTTCCATACAACCAGTGAAAATCCAATTACTACACCAAATTTCCTGCCTTGCTCCTGCTTCCTGCCTCTTTCCAATATTAGACTGAGCACATAAAAACTGTTCCACAGATGTATTTTCCGCCAACTCATTCATTACACTGCGAACGTCAATTCTGCCTCTGCCTATTGCTATTATTCAGAAAACATCTCTAATGAAAAAAATCAGGGGAGTTCACTTACGTGTTTCTAAAACCTTCAGTTAGTCCAGTTTCACAAAGTATTTGGTGTGTGATAGAATATATCACTACAGAACTGTGTTCTCATAATCAGACCGTCAGGTACATTTATAATGCTTCTTTTTCAAGCAGCAGTTAATCTGCTAGGCTTGAAGAAAAAATAACACAGAACATTTCTACCAGTTCTGGAGTTAAGCCCTGACAGATGAGTGTTTTTAACTCATGTTGGAAAAGAAAATTAATTCCAGAGGTTTAGGACATGAAATGTAACAGTGTACCTGAAAAAAAAAAACTAAACACCAAAAGTATTATGCAAAGAATTCAAGAAGAAAGGCTGATTAAATACTCTGACCATCTCCAAGTTTGCAAGAGCACCAGCTACAAAGCTGATCATGTAAAAGCTCTCTGACCCTTCTTACTCCACACTATTTTCAAAGACCAAGATACCACATGTTAAAATATAGCTGGAGCAAAAACTGGGCAAAATAATGTCTCTCTTTTTGGTTGTTCTCCCCAGCATTCTAGTTTTCCTTCTGCTGGGTTTGTCTGGCTGGCTTGTCCAAAAAAAGCAAAAGAGAGAATGAAAGTTTACAGTATCTTAAGGAAGTA
The DNA here is from genome assembly GCA_013400655.1 of Mystacornis crossleyi. Classification (NCBI taxonomy): domain Eukaryota; kingdom Metazoa; phylum Chordata; class Aves; order Passeriformes; family Timaliidae; genus Mystacornis; species Mystacornis crossleyi. The sequence goes on along the minus strand of VYZQ01027647.1, from coordinate 29,826 downwards.
TTTTAATTTCACTCTTGCACTCTGGGCAATGCATTTTAGGAAGTAGCAAATGTTCAACAGCAACATCCAATTCTATCTCCATTCAAGCAGCCACTACTAGTTTTATACTGATATGAATGGAAGGCAGTCAGTATCAAAACTAACCAGTTATAACAGCTATTCTTGCCTGTTTCTCAACCCTACTCATGAGCAGGGCAATCAACTAATTTCAAAACTGTAATTAGTTCTGGGGTTACTGTGGTTCCTCCCTATAAACAGAGGGAACTATTGAAACCTCAGTAGTTTAGTAAGTTCTCCCTACACACAAATATTCACAGATCTCTCCTTAGTAAGAACTGTTGAAGCTTTACAAAATTTGATCACAATGAACCTAACTACTGGTTTCCTTACAGCGAATTTTTTACACATTTCAAACTTTCCCCAAATCTCAAAACCCAGGATGATAAAAACTTAGTAAGATATGAAACAATCTTTAAAGACAGGGGAGTGAAAGCTCACAGGGAAGTATCACAATGTTATCTCAAAGATATCTGGTAAGCTTAAAAATTTCACATGACAAGGAAAGAAGATTTCAGAAAATAGTATCTACATGAGGATATCAGAGATTGGGGAGAACAGATTGTTTTGATATTTGCTTCCATCGTAACAAGCACCACAGCTTCCAACAACCACTCTGAGCTAAAATACAGCATCAGTTCCTCTCCTTTTAGACTGAGAGACTTTCTCTGGATAACCTGCTATGTCAGACAGCAAAAATAAACCAACCGAAGAAAAACTCCAAAACAAACAAATAAAAATAGAAAGGAAAGGAAAAAGTCTTCACTCTTCCTCCTGTCTAAACAGAGCCATTCTCAGCAGCAGGACCTTTCACAGAAAAGCAAATAAAGCCATCACATTAAATACTTATGGAGGAATTATGGATCCTTCTTTCTTGCAAGAAACCCACGCTGCCATTTCTCTAGACAAATCATTATACGCTGTATTTAACCCACACAGAGGCCTTTATTGTGCTGGCACAGAACACTTCACTTCACCTTGTTCACTCCTCTCCCGAAACACTGCCACAATGATACAAAATTGCAAGATTTGGAGAGTCTTGTGAAAGTATCCTGAGTAATGCCAGCTTCCAAGTAGAATTTAACTTGAATACTACAGTTTGCACCAATGTTTTCCTGGGTAAAAGCACTGCGATGTGCTACTGAAAGCAGGCTGAAACTCAGTTTCCATCTGTGATCCAGCACCAGGGCTCCTCCCACCAGCACCAGTCTAAGAGGATGCCTAAACTGAACCAAAGAAAAGAGAGTTACTGACAGCCTCCCCCAGGCCTGGCTTCCTCTGGAGACTTCAAATACAAGCACTGTCTGAAATTGAGACTAATTAGCCTACAAATGCTGAAGGAAACGTAGCTAACAGATACATTGCTGAGACCCACACCTTCCCTCTCTCATCACAGCAGGAGCTCTCACCAAAGCGTAACATCTGAAGGACACGTCCCTGAGATGCACGTACAGCCCCATCTCCATGAGCTGTTCCTCTGGAACTCTGTCCACAACTGACTGGGCTTCAGGGCAATTATTTAGGGATCTTGCAAAATCAAAATCAGACAGAGTTTTTGCAAGGCCATGAATTCCAGGGGTGAGCTATCTGCATGGAAAGGTACATTACACAGATCCTTCCTGGTGCAGCTGTTTTCAGAAGCTGAGAGAGGCTATTTATAGAGCGCCACTTGATTGCCAGTTCACATGAAACTAAAACACTGACTAAATAGGAAACAGCAATTAGTTCTCGACTGTCTTCCTTCAAAACCTGCTCACTGTCACTGTTTCTGATATTTTACACTGTAGCACAACACAACCATCCCAATGAAGGGCTGACTATGCAAGTACTATCCACACAGACGCATCTTCCTCCCAAAGCACTGTGAACTGCAGTGTTAGTCATGGACTTGCTATAACGCTTTTCCTTTGATTTGGTGGCTGCAGAAGAGCAACAGGCAGTGAAGAGATATATAAAGTCCTTCATTTTGTACCAGTATCCATAATTGTTTTGACAAATTTACAAAAAAATCCACCCAAACACAAAGTAAAAAATGCACATGGACAATGCCTTGAGTCTCCCAATACTATTCCTGGCTTAAAATGAAATGCCAGTCCTGCATTTGTTCTGTCTGCCAGACTGCTGAAACACTACTAAAAATATATATAACTAGGAAGCAGCCTTACTTCCCATGCACATCAGATCAGCAGTGACCAGCAGCCAGTGGCACCCACCTGACCACTGCGGTCTTGACCAGTGGGCCAGAGAACAAAGCTCCTACACAGAGCTGCTGAAAGGGTCTGAAAGAGAAAAGACCCACACCTCCACTGCCCTGCACACAGAAAAGGCACAACAACAGGCCTCTTGTCTGGGAAATCTGCACACGAGCAACCACACCTGACTAGCAGTCAAATCAGTGGGTTTACTGAGGCCATAAACGCTGTTTTGGGTAAAAGTGTGGGGGTTCCACAAGATAAGCACACCCTGTACCGACCCATCGGTGAAAAGCAGGAGTCAGTAAGGACTGAGCATCTCTTGCCACCACCAATGCAAATCTCAACATCAATTCAGTGAGAAGGCTCTCCCAGGTCCTATTTTTTCAAGGCTCTAAAGCAACTGAACTTGTTTAGGTTAAAGGTAAAACAATAAATATGAGACCTTAACCAAGGCACCAGAGGGGTTTTGTTCTAAACCAAAATTACGTGCATTTTATTGGAGCAGCATCCAGGAAAGACATCTTGGTAAGTCTGGGAAGATGATTTCTACCGTCCAAAACTTAGTACTTCAACTGTCAGAGACACAACCATGTAAAAGCAGAAGAAGAAAGAAAACAAAAAAGGTCTTCTTCTTCTTCAAAAAAAACCCAGAATCTGCACACTACAGTCCTAATTTTAACACTGAGCTTTTCTGCTCCAACTGGAGCAAACAAAAAGAAAAAAAAAATCCAGTCAGAAGGACTGATCACTAGAAGTTAGAACAGTCCTCAGCTAAGGCTTGGCCAAGCACAGCTTGAGACACAACCAAAATCAAAAGCTGCTAGATCGTTATTTCTCAACCTTTTTTTAATTTTAGGACTCAAAATTTCTTTCCAGGGCACTTGTGTGCAGCACACACCCCTCTCTGTAATCGGTAGAAACCTATCAGCAATAACCTTGATTTCCTCGATTAACCTTTTGCGGATTACTGAGTGCTCAGGGACTACAGGCAGAAAACTCCTGAGTTAGGCTCGGTAATGCGATATCCCACCTTAAATTCCACCAGGAAAAAACCAACCGGCAAACCATTCCCACCGAGCACAGCCGGGAAAGCCTGGGAGGCGCAGAACGACACTCGTTTTACAAGGCTGTAAATCAAGCTACATCTCGAGTACTCGAGCTTTCCACTCCAAGGCAGGAATTGCTTTGCCACACGAATACAAAAGAACGCGTTCCCGACCCACCGAGCCATCTACCCCCGGAGAGCCACCCCCCAAATCCACAGTGCCACTACGGTGGATCGCCACACCTCCAAAGACACGTGAATAAACACTGGTTTTTAAAATATGTTTCTGGTAACGCTTTTTGCAGAACCTGCGCCATGACAAAGAATATCAATAGTTCCTTCACGCTACAGAAACCTCCCCGCGGCCTCGGAAACTGAAAGTGCCGCTGGCTTTAACTTGGAAAGTGAAAATACCTGGCTTGGGCGTGGAGGCGAGGGCAGCCCGGGGCTGGGGCGCCTGCGGGGACCCCGCGGTGGCCGCGGAGCACTTGGGGACACAAAGGGCGGCCGGATCGGCCCGCAGCGAGCGCGTTCCGACGGCTCGGCTTCTCCCAGAGCCCCGGGAACACCTCGAGGGCGCCCGGACAGCGGCCGCGCCGCGATCCCGGAGGCGTTTACGCGCTTTGTTCCCAGCCTCCGGCAGCTCAGCGCCGGTAAATCCAGACCCTGCCCGGCCCCGGGCACGGAACGCCGACACCGGCGCTATTTTGAGCCGCCGCCCAACTTCCCGGCTGGATCTCGGCGTGCAACAGTTCCTTCGGGAAACGAGGGGGGCGGGCGAGCGGAGCCGCGCACCGAGGGACCGGGGGGTCCTGGCGGGCCCCGGACCACCCCGGGAGCGCGGAGGGATGGGGCAGGAGCGGGAGGGGGGGCTTGGAGCGCCCCGGGAGCGCCCCGGGATGGGATGAGGTGGGGGTGTCCTGGGCCACCCCCGAGGGCGCGGAGGGCCGGGGGGTGGATTTGGGGAAGGTGTCACCGCCCCACGCGGGGCACAGGAAACTTCGGAGCCGCGGGACAGCGCGGCCGAGCCGGGGAGCGGCGGCGCCTGGAAGGGGCTCCGGGCCCCCTCCTCACTTGGTGGGGAGCCAAGGACGGCCGGACCTCGTCCGCACCACCCTCCACACCCCCCCACGCCCCCCGTCCTTACCGAGGTAGTGCCTGCGCAGCAATCCGGGCTCCTCCAGCCCCAGGGTCCGCTTCCGCACGTCCCAGAGCAGGTGTGGGCAGCGCCCGCGGGACATGGCCCCGCGCGGGCGGGAAGGGCGCGCGCGGAGCGGGGGGGATGCGCCGGGACCGGCCGGGCGTCTCGCGCGAACGGGTGACGTCGCCCCGCCCCGACTGAGAGGAGGGCGCGTCGTGGGCGTG
>VYZQ01027647.1:6849-25005 GCA_013400655.1 Mystacornis crossleyi | reverse complement strand
TGTGAAGCCGCAGAGCGGCCATCTTGGGTTTGGGCGCGTTCGTCGCAGCGCGGGGTTCCCCCGCGGCGGCCATCTTGGGGGCAGAGCGAAGCGGCGGCGGCCATCTCTGAGCCGGGCCGCCGTGCCCTTCCCGAGGGCGGCGGGAGAGCCGGCTCTCCGCAGGGGGCGGGGCCAGCGCGGGAAGCCAATAGCGCCGCGAGCACCGCTCCTCCCCGCCCCGCCCCCCGTGGCACTGACCAATCAGCGCGAGGGCCGGCCGGCGAGCGGGCCCGGTGGGCGGGGCCTGGGCGGAGGAAGGACGGACGGACGGAACGCGGCCCCCGCTCGGTCCCCGCTCGCCCCCCGCTTGCCCCGTCCCTCGCCATGGCGGCCTCCGTCTCGGGGCTCCGCGCCTCCTACCACCGCATGCTCGACCGCATCGAGCTCATGCTGCCGGCGCGGTTCCGGCCCTTCTACAACCACCCAGCGGGTAACGGGCGGGGGTCACCTTGGCCCGCGGTTGGGCCCGCGGGGAGGGCGGGGGGGATGTGTCCCCTACGGGGGGGGGGCGGGATCGGGGCCGCAGTAACGCGGTTAGGGTGGTTCTGTCACGGGAAAGCGGCCCTGGAGCGGAGTCCTGTTTTTGTGAAGGGAGAGTAAGATAATCGGGCACGGCGCGGGTGGTTCCAGCCGGGATGGATGCGCTGGTGTCGCTGTCACGGTACCGCGGGGTGGATCCAGGGGTCGGGTGGGCTGCCAGAGCCCGACCCAGGGGATGTGATGGGTCTAAACGGGTCTGGAGGCCTCGGCAGCCGCTTCTTTCAAGAGGATGTGCTGGAAAAACCGTAGAATGATGGAATGGTTTGGGTTGGAAGGGATATTAAAGATCATCCAGTTCCAGCCCCTGCCACGGCCAGGGGCACCTTCCACCAGACCAGGTTACTCAGAGCCCCATCCGGCCTGGCCTTGGACACTTCCAGGGATGGGGAAGAGCGCTGCCAGGGTTTCTGATCTTGAAATGTGCCCTGGTCAAGTCAGGCAGCCTTTGGCTTTATTTCTCTTGTACTGAATCCCACGATTCTACCAAAGGCAACTCGTGCCCTTGCTGAATTCGCTGGAGGGCTCCTGTGGGTAGAGAATTTCCCTGGAATGAGCTCCCCTCACCTGACCTACAGTTTACCTTTCCGTGAGCAAAAGGTGGGGGTTTGTGTTATTAGGGAGAAACCTCTTGTAAAATGATCTCCTTCAGTGCCATTTACGTGGTGTTTGTCATGTAAACAAATTGCGTCGGTTGTTAAAACGAGTGCCAGATAAAATCCTGGCATTCCATAGGCTCTGTCCCCACTGTTTTGTGTCAGTGTCACAGGCATCCTTGACTCTTCACCTACCTGGAATATGCACTGTGAAAATAGACTTTAGTTTGCGGTCAGTTGCTCTATCCTATTACAGTGACCCTGTCTTGGAAGGAAAATCGTTGCTCTAAAGAAATCACAAAGAGTGAAAACTACAGTTCTCAAAACGTTTGATTTGTACTGAATTCACTGCACCAGTATGGTTAACATTAACGTATTGTTTTTATATATAAAGAGACAATACGTCCAACACTGAGAGACCCATTCCACTGGTGTGAAATGTGGCAGCTTCCAGATGCTTTTATTGGATACAAGGCACAGCCACTACTGGGAACATCTCTGTTCCTTCTTCACCAGAGCTGTAGTACTAATTGGATGAGGTTTTGGAGGTTCTCTTGCAGTGCTGTTCGCTTCACAAAACTGCCTGTGGGCCACTTTTAGTCATCACCATAATGTTGTAGTTAATAAATCCATTTTTAGGGATTCTGTGTATATATGTATTAAATATATGTATACGTATCTACCTGTCATAATCCATACTGCTGGTGTAAGTGAGAAAAGCTACAGCACAAGCAAGCAGAGAAACTGAACCCCTGCAACTTCTATTTTAGCCTTGAATGTCTTGAAGGTGTGTCTGTGAGAAAGTTATGCAATAGATGTCATTCTGCAGAAAAAAAAAGTGGGTTAAAAATGAAAGGCTCTCTTTTATCTCCGGTGACATCTAAATCTCTAGTCTAATTCAGGAATTTAAGTGTCATTGTCATGAAATTAGAAATCACTTGTGAGGCATGAAGAACATGCTTTCTTCTCTGGCATAAAGAAAGCTTCCAGCAAAATAATTGATGCCTGTTAAAAATTGTTTCTTTGGCTGGCATTGCTGGAGGACAGTGGAGGGCCTGGCACAGGAACTCCCCAGGCTGCCAGAGGAAAGCCTGGGCTGAGCTTGTGCTCCCTCCCCTTTGGCCTCTGGTTCACTTTGCCTGACTAAACTCAAGTTTTCTGCACAAAGACTTCTTATATTTAATAGAAGCCATAAATTCTATAAATTGATTACACATGTGATATCCAAATTAGCCTCTGGTGTCCCCCTGCTCTCACATGCTGCTGTCAAATTCATCCTTGAAAAATTCTGGGTATCAGGAGCTGGGAAGAACTCACCCTGGCTGGGTGCTTGCTGGAGTGCCTGCAGGAGAGGTGTTTGACAGTCTTACCTAATCACAAACTTGGCTTGGTACCTTCACTGTCTCCAATTGTTTCTTAGTTCTGCAGTCAGCAGTTTGAAATCCTTGAGTTTTCTATTATTAATAAAAATTAATGTCAGTCTTCTTGTAAACTCTACTAGCTGTTTAGGGAATGTCAGTTTAATGATTTAGACTCACCCCGCATCCTCTAGTATTCCAGATCTGAATTTGTGTTTTAGAATAAGATAAATGTTAGTAATTAAATCTACTCTGTAAGACTGATTTATTTATAACAAGCTGTATTTGCAGCCTGAATCTGACATACCAAGTAAGTGCCTAAGAGAACAGCAGCTGAAGTTTGTATCTTTAAAGGATGAATATTAAGCTGCTGTTATCTAATATTCAACAATATTAGACAAAAAGTAATGTGCTTGTAGTTATTAAATGAAGTTTGACACTTGATCACACCACAGCAAGGTGGGTTAAAGAGAGCTTTATGCAAGGCTGCCAAGCCAGTTTTTGTTTCCCAAGTCATAGTTTTAAACTTGAGGGTGGTTAAAACTGGAAGTACAAGTAGTTAATGCCAGGTCTTTTAAAGGCTGAATTGTTAGTGAAGAAATAGCTCTTATAAAAAGCAAGCAACCAAAGTCCTGGTGGTTACTTCTATATTCACTGTAATACATTACAGTGAAAACTTGGCTTCATCTTGCATGTTATCAGAGTGTGAGCAGTGACTAAACATTAATGTTTTTTGATAAAATTGGAACAGTGTCCTGACTCTCTCCCAGGGGGTTTGCTACTTTGGATCGTGGTCTCTCATTTAAGACTTGGAGCAGAAGTCCCAGATTAATGATTTCTGGCATGGTTGTAGGTGTGGTTTTACAAGGTTTTGTTTTAACCAACCAGTTGCTATTCTAGCACCACTGAAAAGTTATATGTATTTTTAAGAGAGTTGTTTTTCCCAGGTCCTATTCCACTGGACTTTCCTCCCTTCCTTCTGGAGATTTCATCCTCTTCCCCCATAATCCTCCTTTGCCTTCTGGTAGATTTTTGGGGTGTTTCCCCTATTCTTCGGCCTTTTCCTAACTCTTTTAATTATAAATGCATTTTCCCCTTTTGGTGTCCTCAATTGCTTAAACATGAACAAAACAAATCCTACCCAGCTGTTGCAGAAATGTGTGGAGTGATTACACAACTGAAGGTTGATGCACTGAGTTGATGAATTATGAATATTAGGCACTAGAGCTCATACAGCAGTTGAAACTGCTAATAGACACAGTTCGTTATGAAAAAACCCCACAAAATAAACCAACTTAAACTTACTGTGGGTATTCAATCGGCCACATCTTCCTGAATAATTTAACTTCTTTTCTCCCCTCCTCCCTCAGGTCCCAAAACAGTGTTTTTCTGGGCACCTATTATGAAATGGGTAAGTACAAGATGCCAGCTGGTGTCTGGGTGTCAAGCCCAGGGCAGCCTGCAGCAACACACTGAGCAAGCAAGAGTCTCCCAGCAGATACCTGAGCCTGCAGAAAGATTTAATACTGAGATTCTAATTTTTAATATAAGGGGAGAAAAAAAATTAGCCTTAATAACTGAGCACAACACGCAGGGGATACAGCATGGAGAAAAAGCTTTGTGGAAAATTTGTGCTTTTCACTGAGTTTCCCCAAGGCTTTCTCTTGTGAAACACCAACTGTTGCTCAAAGCAGGCATGAGCTGGCATGATGTAAAACTCTTAAAGCATGTATTTCTTCTGAGATGGAGGTATTTGAGAAGTATCTTAAGGAAGCCAATTCCTAAGCCTCACAGCTTGAAGGCAGGCTAAAGCACGTCAGAGTGCAACGTAGTCTTGATATAAAAGGAAAAGGCAGCTGCCGTTGTGGTGCTCTGCCTCCTGTGGGGTTCTGCTTCCCACTTGGCTCCAGCCCTGGGCTGTGTTTGTGCCCAGGTGATGCAAATGCCTCCTCCTAATTCCCTGTACTCCTCCGAGGTGTTGCGCTGGTACAGATAACACAAGTGATCTCTGAACCCACGAGGGTTTGATCTCCCTGTTTGATAGCAAGCAAGGATGTAACCTGCTCTTGCCATTGCCAGCTGCTTTGTAACTTTGCCACCGTGAACCCCAACGTTTATAGGCCACAGGCAACACATCGTGCTCTAAGCTACAGCTCGGTTTGTCAGCTGTCTGGGCTGGAGCTGCAGGAAGCATGGTTAACCTTCCCCTTCCTCAGAGGTTCTCCCTGGAAACACCCTCCCTGAGCACACAGGCAGCTCTTCTGTGCCAGAGGAGTGCTGGGTGGCAGGCAGGGAGTTAAAACCGCTAGGACTAACTTACGGGGTTTGTTTTTGTTTTTGTTTTGTTTGGGGGTTTTTTTGTGAACTGGTGTAACAGGAACTTGAAATTGTATTTCCAGTAGAGGGCAATAATGCAACAAACAAACCAAGCAGAGTGCCACTAATGCCAGGAAGATCAGCCAAGCTATTCCTCAATTCGCCTGGATGTTTTCTACTTTTACTGAAATCATATTAAAAAAAAGCACTTTTACCCCCTCAGGTGAAGCTGAGGGAAGACTGTATGGGGGTAATCCTTACCAGCAGTATCTCAGTCCGACCCGTGGGAAGGGCCTTATTTAGATAAGCCTCTACTTGCTGCTTGAAAACCAGAGGGGTTTTTTTTCAGCTGCTTTCTTAAGCAGCTGTGTTTAAATTAACCTTGTTCTTGAATTAATACAAAACTGCCAGTGCCTGGGACTTTATTGCCACCCAGTTGTAGCTGCCATAATTGTGTTCTTTTTCCTACCACAAGGGACTGGAAGTGGATGGTGTCTCCCAGAGTCTAACTGCTCATATAATGCATCCCATCTCCTGCATAATGCAGTAGGATAAGCACTGAGCTGTGAAGCAGCTTCCCCTTGTAAAGGAGTCCCAGACTGGTGCTCACTGAATTTCTCTTTACAGGGTTTGGTGTGTGCTGGGCTGGCTGACATGGCCAGACCAGCAGAAAAGCTCAGCACAGCACAGTCTGCAGTACTGATGGCCACAGGTAAAGCCACACTTACTCCATGTTTTTACACAGCACCATCTCTGAATCCTCCATCAGTACTAAGCCACTTCTACAGAAAGCCTTAATTTTAACATGCTCGCTGTCACTATTGCTGTTGGGTGTAATTCTAGGACAGGCCTCTACTCATTATTAAATCAGTAGGAGTTCTGTAATCATGTAACAGTTTTCTACATGTGTCTTAATTTGGAATTGTTCAGCACAAGTTGCTAGAGTTAGGACATCAGTGTCATCCCTTAAGTTACCATGGTACCACTCATTGCAGTAAGTGACCTCTTTTGCTTCAGATCAAGTAATTTTTAAATCAGTCCAGGATATAGTGACTTTTTTAGAACAGACTTTAAGGGATTTAAGAATGGTAGGGTAATCGCACTAAAATAACTGGAAAGAATTTTAAAGTGTTACAAGAAATTGGACGCAGCGGCTCATGGATTGCTGCACTGCTGCCTGCCAAGAATTCTCACACTGTCAGAACAATACCCTGTAATCCTAGAATCATTTAGGTCGGAAAAGACTTTTAAGATCATTGAGTCCAACCATTAACCTAGCACTTCCAAGTCCACCACTAAAATGTATTTCTAAGTGACACAACTGCAGTTCTTATAAACACCTCCAGGGATGGTGCTGCACCACTTCCTGGGCAGCCTGTTTCAGTGTTTTCCCTGTCTGAAAGGGTTCTCCAGACTTTATTTTGATGTCTGACACAGTCCTGTGCATTTTGCATAGGTTTTGCATAACCTCCAGTGTAGTGCAGCAAGCTGGATATACAGCGAAATACCACCCCCCTGCAACTGTGCTGGAGAATTAAGGTCTAGGCTGCTGTAGACTACAGGGGATCTTTGTTTGATATTCAAACTGTGACTGACCTTACTGTAGCTATTTTACAAAAATGCAGTACATACCTGTAGGTGTCCCACTGGCACTTTTCACTGAGAAAAAGGTAGTTACAAGCAAAGCAGTTGTCTAACATGAAGTTGTAAAATTTATTTACTTCAACTGGCCCATGAATTTGTCTCCAAACCTAGGGAAACATCTGAATATTTCACTTGAAATATCTTTAAACTTTCCATTTTATTCAACAGGCCTTATTTGGTCCCGGTACTCTCTAGTTATTATTCCTAAAAACTGGAGTCTGTTTGCTGTGAACTTCTTTGTTGGCTGTGCTGGTGGCTCCCAGCTCTACCGAATATGGAGGTATGTGTTAAATAGGGTACATACCACAACTAAGCACTAACCTGGCATTTATAAACGGTGCCAGCCTCTCTGTCAGTGCAACACGCAAGAGGAACTGAACGATTTATTAAACATGATGCAACATTGTGCAACATTAAAACTAACAATGTAGCAATACAGTTAAGTTGGAGTGAAGCTGTAAATACTTTGTGTCCAGCTAGAGCAGCATTGAATTGTGTCAGTTCCAGCTGGATCAAAGTATTCTTAAGCAGAACAGCATTTTTAAAAATTATTTCTTGAAGGAAACGTCAGGAGTTTTCTGGCTTCAGTAGTGGTCAGGAATGTGGCAAACTTAGCTACTGTGGAACTTCCTACACGAATTAAGCTATCCTATCCCGAGTTTCCACCCTCAAGTCCATTGTAATTTTAAACCTCTGCTAAACAGATTGCTCGGAAAACACTGTTATTGTAACTGGTGTTTTACTCTATTCTTAGCCTGTGCTTTTTCTTTTTTATTCCTATAGGTATAATCAGGAGCTAAAAGCACAACAGCAGTAGCAGCTGTGGTAAAGAGATGCTTAACCCAACAGATCAAATCTAGCAACGCACAAACCCATCCCCATGGGACCTAGCTTCACTAATTTTAATGTTCTTTTCCTCTGAGAAGATAAGAGGAAATTTAAATATTTAGAGAGCAAATGTTTTCTAAGTGCAAATAACAAAGTATCTCCACGCATTTAAATAAAGGGCAACCTTTTAAAATGAAGGCGGAATTGTTTGTCTTATGTTGTCTCTTTAAAGAAACTGGCTGGATTTTGCCTAAAAAGATTTGCTGAACCTCACCTTATCTGACTCTGCTGAACAGTACTGGGAGTGACAGTACTGGCGGCAGCCAGAGCCTCAGGCTGAAGTGATTTTTCCTGTCACAGTCAGGAAACCACCTCGGTGGCGGTTTGCCATAATTAACCAGCAGTAACCAGCAGCAGCATTTGCATTTCATTTCCTGATGCTCTTCCTTCCCTGGTAGCATAAGGATATTTGTTCCAGCTTCAGCTATGTGTGTCTTCATTTGTTTCCCAGCCACCACTGTCCTGAACAAAAGGACAGCAAGCAAATGTGCCACTGGTGCTGTAGCTTCCGTCATCCTTCACGACTCCAGGCAGAAGATGGGGGTGTTGAAGCACCAGACTCAGGAATTCATAAGCAGGGGGAAAGGTAATTGAGATGAGTTCTGATGAGTCTGTCAGCTCCCTGTTTTCAAAGGCTGTCCCACCATGAAGTCAGTTCTGTGTTCTGCCACAGTTCCACCTGCACTCTTTGGTCCTTCTGGCTGAAGCAGTAACACAGGGTCTCAAATGGTGACTTCTCCAGCTGTGTTGGGTACTGAGCAGACACAGTGACTGAAGAATACTGCCAGGGAGAGAGGTGGTGTATTCCAGTCCCCCTCCCTTCCCGGTCCCCAACCAGGTAAGACTCATTGAGCAAACCAGTAATGGGAAAAAAAAAAAGTGTATTAAAATATTCACAAGATTACAATAGAAAACATTAAAGTCCATTCAAGAAAAAATATCCAAGATAACTGTTTCCAGATGAGTCTGTAAAAGCAAAAGCACTAACAGTTGGTACATTGGCTCTTCATGTAATCAGGCCATGCAATGCATATCTAGCTCCCTCACATAGATTATACACCTGTCTTACAGGTGTTTGTTGTCTTGCACACCTCCAGGACAGAGGTTTATAAAAGAAAAGTACCCAGTCTATGTTTTCAATTACACTTACCACATAAGAACAGTTGGCATTGCAGGGAGACAGAAAACATTGCACAGCACACTGATCTCCAAAGGCATTGAACTTAAAATTTTAGAGTGCAAAAATACCTGTAAATGAAAGGGCTTATTAGCTTTAGGGCAGTGAAGAGAAGGGAAGGAGAAGCCTAAAGAAGAGAATAATTGCTGAGCATTGTTAATATGATTTTGTAATCTCCCATATAAAAATGTTACACTGCAGAGGTGTGGCCACAGCCCAGAAGTCTTACACACCTTCTCTTCTCTTTTGGTGGTTTTATAGAGGAAGTATTTCCATCACCTATGATACAATAAAAGCATTTTGTATTTGAGGTCCTTGGCAGATACACTAGTAATGTAGAATTCCAAGACAAGACTCCAATACAGAGTGAAGGTGTTCTGGTCACAAATCAAACAGTCCATACCTGACCTCAGTGAATGCACCCCAAGGCGATGCAGCTTTTAAATTGCACGCACACCTTTACTGCAGTTACAAGACAGATGGTTACCTAGACAGTTCTCACAGGTTTAAAAATTTAAAAACCCAATTACAGCTCCTCTAGTCACAAAAAGAAATGCCACTAAAGCCTTTGAGAGAAAACAAAACCCTACAGGCTTCTGGCTATAAATGACACATCAGGCAATGAGTTACAGGGACATACCTGCCAACCTGTGATGGCTCTTAATGCTGTTTTGTGAACGTGGTGAGCATCTTCCTCACAGAACAACTGCTGAAGTCAGAAGGGGCCATGGAAACCTGATGGACTGAGTACAGCTACCAGTTTACTTAGATTGATACCTCATTTGTAATCCTCTTGAAATTCATTTACGATAATCAAAAATGAGGAAGATTTCAGATTGATCCCAGTTTTGTTTGCATGATAAATAAAAGAGAATTTATTGCAAGTCTTTTCCATCACACAGGCCCTCCCAGGTCCACTATCCAGGAGCAATGGCCCCCCTGACTGTTCTAGTCACTGGCTACTGCCTCAAGAGAGATGCCTACTCCTCCTCTGGGCTGCTGCAAGCCTGCCATGCAGCACTTGGTTTGAAAATAGATGATCCTAAAAAGAGCTGGCAGCAGTGCTACAACAGAACAAGGACAACACCCTTCGTGTTCCTCAAAGTCCAAGCTGTTCTTTTCCACCTGCAAGGAACAGCATCGGAGAATTTAGAGAACAGCAGCAGAGCAAACAGAGATAAACTTCTGATCACCAGAATATCAGGATATTATGACCTTGTCTGACTTTAATCTCTGCTTGCTCTACTTATAAAGGAAGAGAAGTCCTCTGTCTCCTGAGACTTCACTAAGTACGCCAACTCAGCATCAGTTCCTTTCATCAGCACAGGTTATCATATAATTAAACAATCTCAATCCCAGATAACCTGAGGAACAGAAAGTTCACAAGTGCTGTCTCACAATGACTGAAGTTCTTTTGACTTCAGCCTGAATATGTTACTTAATAATTACATTGCTCACTTTTCCATGACAAAAAAAAAAAAAAAAAAAAAAAAAAAGGAAAATTCAACAGCCTCGGCGCTGGAGGAGGATTCAGATTTCTGCCATTCCTGGGGGAAGACTTTTGTTTCCTTCTAAAAAGATGTTTAGTGTTTTTTAAAAATTCTTCCAAGTTCATTCTGCCTTCATAAAGAGGACCCAAGAAGCCTTGCAGGGAGCCTCCTCAGTCTAGGCAATATGAACATACCTGTAGCTAGACAAAATCCATGCAAGGAGATGTTTCCTCAAGTCAGTTAATACCAGCCAGACCAGTGTGTCTCCTAAAGTTAGCACCAGATCAGTCCTAAAGTTAGCACCAGATTCATGTGCTTCCTAAAGTTAGCACCACATCAGAATTGTGCTCAGATTCTCCAGTACATTCCAGCAGGAAAAGAAGCAAACATTAGTAGCAGACTTCAGAGGCAAGGCCAGCCCCGTCTTCTCATAGCAGCAAGTTTCTGATCGCCGCATTCATCACAATCCTCCCTCTTACTCAAAAAAGTTGGGGGAGAAAGATGGTGACATGCAAGGATGAACACAGGCAGATCAAAATCAAGTTTCTCCATCAACCACATCCAAAGCATTACTGTTTCATTAAGTGTAAAATAAATGGTGGGAAGTAACAGCCTGATAGATAAGGAAAGCAGCAGCAGCAGGATTCCTCCTGATCTTAATAATATATGCTGGGTTGGAAGGGACCCATCAGGATCATCGAGTCCAACTCCTGGCCCTGCACAGGACACCCCGAGAGTCACACCCTGTGCCTGAGAGCATTGTCCAAACACTTCCTGAACTCCGTCAGGCTGGTGCTGTGACCACTGCCCTGGGGAGCCTGTTCAGCGCCCAGCCACCCTCTGGGTGAAGAGCCTTTTCCTGATATCCAGCCTAAACCTCCCCTGACTCAGCTTCGCGTCATTCCCTTGGGTCCTGTCACTGGTAACTGAGTGAAGAGATCGGCACCTGTCCCTCCTCTTCCCCTCACGAGGATGTTGAAGACAACGAGGTGTCCCCTCAGTCTCCTCTTGCCCAGGCTGAGCAGACCAAGTGACCTCAGCCATTTGTCATCAGGCTTCCCCTCCAGTCCTTCACCGTCCTCGTGGCCTCCCTCGGACACTCTCTAACGGCTTTGTGGCTTTTTTATATGGTGACACCCAAAACTGCCCCCAGGACTGGAGATGAGGCCGCCCCAGCCCAGAGCAGAGCAGGACAATCCCCTCCCGTGCCCGGCTGGTGTCCCCAGGACAGGGATGTCCCTCCTGGCTGCCAGGGCACTGCTGACTCCTATTCAGCTGGCCACGGACCAGGACCTCCAGGTCCCTTTCCATGGCACTGCTCTCCAGCATCTCATTCCCCAGTCTGTCCGGGGAATGGCTACCCAGGGTAGCCCCATGCCAGATGCAGAATTCAGCACTTGAGAAGATCCTATACAATCACGGAATCACAAACTGGATTGGGTTGGGAGGGACCTTGAAGATCATCCAGTTCCAAACCCCTGCCATGGGCAGGGACACCTTCCAACAGACCAGGTTGCTCAGAGCTCCATCTAACCTGACCCTGAGCACTTACACGGATGGCGCAGCCACAGCTTCTCTGGGCAACCTGTGCCAGGGCCTCATCATCCTCTGAGTAAAGAATTTCCTGGCTACAGTCGCCAACATGAGCACTGCAGCAACCAAGACAGCGGATTTTATCAACAGTTGGAAGCTTGAGTGGACAAATTACCCCTGAGTGTGTCTGGGGTGAGTAGATCCCACTCCATCAGCTTTCAGCACTGGGTACAAGCACCACAGCCCTTCACGTGGAGTCTTTGCTAAAAACCTTGCTTAATCCACGAAGGAGAAGAAGGTATTTAAAGGTCTCCTGTGGAGAAGAAATTTGTCCATTTTTCATCTTGTATGTGCTACTGCCAAAAAATTAAATGCTAAAGTATTTACAGAGCTGTTAGTTAGCCACAGCTCAATGTCTCAGTTTCCTATGAGACTTGGCAAATACCTGAAAAGTAATGCCTTAAAAACTTCCTTTAAAACTGAAATGTGTCCTTTTTTTTTGATACCAGCCAAGTCCTGGAAGAAGAATTACTCAAATTCAGATATTGCAGGATTAGCAACTGACATATGGCAGAATAAATTAATCCATGGTTTCCTTCTGAGTCTCAGTTTTAAAAGCTGGTTCTGGCTTTGAGGACAATGTCCTAAAATCTACCCAGTGCATGCATACAAAAATAAAGCTGTTGATTTCTAATAAAGGCAGGTGTTGTCAGGAAGCCAATCAGTATAATCCTGATGAAAGAATATAGTGTTGGCATACCTAACTTTATTGGCGAAAAAACCCCACTGTAACACAACATAGTTATTAAAGTTGTACTGTCATAACTGAAGGGTTATCTAATGTGGCTGTGAAAGGGTCTGCCGTGGGCCTGTAACTGTTCTTCGTGTGCTTGGTGTTACAGTGAAATGTGGGCTTGAGTTTGTTTGGAACAGGTTGCCCAGAGATGCTGTAGAGTTCCCACCTGTGGAGGTGCTCAAAACTGGGCGCAGTGCTGGGCACCCTGCTCTGGCTGACCCTGCTCGAGGAAGGTGAGATGATCTCCAGAGGTGCTTGCCAACCTCAACCATTCTGTGACTGATTCTGTGAAACTGAACTAGGACATGGGTAAGAGTCAGAGAAAAGGGGTTACAATAGACCAAGCTGAAAATTATTTGCTGCCAAAAAAAAAACCAAAAAAAACCAACCCAACCCAAAACAAACCCACTACATTAGGATGCACAAAACAGAAATCCTTCTTCTATATGCCACTCTGAGAAGATCTCTGCTGGAAGGCCACTTCTAGTTTTGAGCACCAGATTTCAGGATACAGTGGGTCAGCAAAAGAAATCCTCATCAGCAGAGATCCTTAACAGTCTAGGAGGAGTTTAACCTAGAAACAAGAGGCTGGGAAATTGTATTCAAGCAGTAGACTTGCAGAGATGAAGGAAATAAACTGCCCATCCACACCTTCTGTGCAAATATAGGTTACACAAAAAAAACACACATCAAAAAAACCAAAGAGCCCTAGATTTCCTCCAGAAGTCATTCAGCCTCCACTGCAAGATTTCAGGAACAGATAAAGCACCTCCAAGGAGGTGACAAGGATATAATGGAGCCATGGGAGAGAGGTATGGGAGTACTACAGCTTCCAGATCCCTTGGAGCCCTTTTTTAATGCTCACATGAAATGACAGAGCTTTGAGGAAGAAACATTTCACTGACAGGTTCAACAGAGTCTGAGGTAACCACCTACAGCTACAGCTTCCTATGCCTTTAACTCACTATGTCCTTCGTTTTCACAGGAAAACTAACATTTCACAAAATTCATTAGATCAACACTACTCCCTGCACCTTAAAGGACTAAGCCTGAATAGATGGGCTCATCGAGAAGTAAACAGTTCTGTGACCCATGTTACACAGGTCACGTAGGCTAAAGATTTCCTTCACTCACACTGCTAAGACATACATTTCTGATAGCTAGGAGTCACAATTTGGCTGACAAGACCAAGTGAGAGGGTCTAGTTTACATGAGAAGGCAGCCTGTACTGAGAATCTGACCAAGGAAAGATAAATACCCTGTATACATAAAGAACTCTGAATATAAAGAAGATGTCTTCTTTATAGTCACATCAACTAAAGAAATCAGGCCCTATAAGCAAAGAAAAAAAGAACGTCCAGGTCAATCTAGAATGTTCAGGCATCTTCCAGTTTCTCCATTAATAATCATGATAAAAATATTTTAAAATTGTGATGCGAGTTTTCACTTTCTCTCTCGTCACACAAGATTAAAAAAAAAAAAAGAATATTGGCAATTTATAAGCAAAATTTTTACCGCATTTCAACATGCAACATTGGTCTCACTTCTGTACGATTAAATAGACTATTTACACACAATACATATATATCTCTCCCTCTGTATGCACATGCATTGGTCCTAGCCTAGGCATCAAAGGCCACATGTGAGTTCTCTGGGTCAAATCTGGCTCAAGCAATTCCAGTCTGAATGTGTGTTGTCCTTTGGATAGCTGAGGATCTCAGTTCTTCCGAATGTCGGCGTAGACCACAGACTCTGACTTGTTGATCTTGTCGCTGTGCTGTCCCCCGGAGTGATCTAACTGCGCGTAAATGACTGGGCCCTGGGGACACAAGGAACAGGCACAGTCAGGCTTTTTCAGAACAGGCCACACTGCCCCTCACTTCCATGGGGGCTGCAGCAAGACGAGAGCTAAAGCATGACCACAGAGCTTTTATGACTGCGAACGGCACTTGGAAGCAGGTGGAATGAACCCTCAGCTGCACACGAGCTCTAGTCTGCCACCTTTCTCCTCTCAGGAGCATGCCAAACAGCACCCTTGCCTCCCTCCAGGACTGCCTGCTCCTCACAGGAAGCAAAATCTGGGATCCCTTGCTCTGAAAAGCAGCAATTCTTACGTGCTGTGGAGCAAAGACACGTGGCTTAGTCAGATGCATGCCGGATTTAATATTGTTCAAGCGGAACTGTACTAGAAGTTTACCAGTCAACAGCAGAGTGTACTTCCCAAACTGCTACTCAGGTCCTGTAAATCCCAGCACGGCTGTACCACTTGGGTAACGAGGGAGAGGATAAAGCTGCAGTCACCCTGTGACTTGAGTCACTGCCCAAGCCAGTGATAAGGCCAAAACTTACACAGCAGCGAGCCAGGAAGTGCTAAAATGGTGAGGCAACACAGAATTCTTACCTGACTTGCGAGCCAGCCCAGGCAGTAGCAGCTCACTGACACCCTGGGCAGGCGCAGCCTCAACATCTTTGTGGCCTTTGCTGGGGTGCAGGGGAGGACATCACAGCCCTGTCTTTCAGCTGAACGTGTAAACACTTCTTAAAACACCACATCGTCTAAAACATAGCCCAGGGAAAGCCAACTGCAGCTACCGGAGACAGGCTGAGGACAGGACTGCAGCCTCCGCAGAGCAGAGGTCCAGCAAGGCTGGTGGGAGCTCGATGGCAAGAGAGCTGCAGCTCCCACGCTGAACGCCCCCAGCTGAGACAAGCACAGGACACAGGGCTGCCACCACCTCCCAGGTGACCTCAGCAGAGAGACCACACACCCCATGCAGGAGGGAAAGGGACTGTCCTATCTGGGGGTGAGGGGGGAGGAATTAAAAAGAGAGAGCTTCTCGTTTGGTTGCGGCTTTTTCAGCAGTTTTTCCTTCAAAACCTTTCATCCATTTAACTGTTCTGGTTTCCCTTGTGTCCCAGGAAGAAGGAGCCTTCACTGGCACTCCTACCCGCTTCTTGCCAGTACTTCTGCAGTCCTGACGAATTAGAAAACATTTGTATAGACCTGACACAAATTTTTCCATCTAGTTTCCAAAGCAATTATGAGCCAGAGATGAAAACAGATCTGTACACAAAATTAAGCCCTTGAAGGACCACAAGTACCATCCTGCACAGCTGCTTTCTCCCCAGCACAGTGGTAGAGCACACATCTGATAAATACCTTGTTGTCTTTCAGAAGTTAATTTAAATCCACATTTTCTTCGTTCTGGATAAAGTACTTCCAAAGTAATAAAGAATAGAGGAAGAAGATGGACTGCATGGTGAAAACTTGCAAGTAGGTATAAAACACTGAAGATAAACAACACACTGAGAAAATGGGGGAAAAAAGGACACTGATGTCCTAGAAAACTCTGGATTTCAAATCTCATTATAGCCACTTTTTTTTTTAATTTCTCTGCAATTTGCTTTCATGTTGTTCTGGTCTCCAACACTGTACTGAAATTACTTTACTAATTCCAATCAGAGCACAGTGTCTATATAAACTTCAAGGCAAAGTAACCCTGAGGTTTAATTGCTAGCAATTTTGGAAGTCTCATCTGCCTGAGGCCAGAGGTCAAGGGTATGATAAATCCAGCTTGCCTGAAGCCTTGTAATTGTTCTTCAGAACTGAAGGGAAAAGAGTAGCAGGTGTACGTGCTAAGGGTTTGTCAGCAGAGTCATGAATTGCAAGTTACAGCAAAGAAAAAGGAATTACAAAGTTAGACCATCATGGTCCAACAGGAGTCTGCGGAATTTTCAAATTTCTCAGATTCTGAATGATGTCACAACTACCACAGATTCTGGCTCTGGGAAAGTTATCTGAAATTTAAATCAAGATTCTTGGCATCATGAACTGCCCCTTCTCGTGGTCCTGGGATCCAAACAAGGACATCCATGTGGGAAATCCATGTAGTTCTTGCCTTCACTGGAAATTGTTTCTTACCCGCGCAAATAACAGTCCTGGTAGAACAGCAGTCACTAGGGAATGATGGCACAGACAAGAACCACCACAGACAAATCTGACAGAACAGAACATACCTGCTGAGAAGGAGGGCACAGTGAAAACAAGTGGAGCTGATTCAAGCAGCTGAACACTCACAGAATCAGATATGCAAACTCCAGAAAGCAAGGTCCACACCTGAGTAACTTGCACTCAAAACACAAAGGTAAGTGCAGGCTCAGCGCGCTTTCAGCTGAGATGTGATGCAGACAAATACTCCATCACTGATTCTTGAACTGATACACAGATTAAAAAATTAATAAACTCCATTTAATTAACTCAAATGCCACTCTAAGAGTGAACACCTCTGTTACTGTTTTTAACTTGCAGAGGCAGGAGTTTTGTTTGTATTCACAGCTCTTTTCCACCAGTGAAGTACAAAGCATTCATTCACTTCCTACACATCCCACCTTGTAAAAAAGCTACAAGACCACAGGCCTCTGCTGTCTGATCACAGCACTGACTGTGGGAAACACTGGTCTAAAACTGCCAGGCATTCCGAGAGACAAGGTTGTGCCTGAATCAGCAAGGAGCCTGCAACAGTTTTGGGAACTGCTAGGAATGAGTATCTGCCTTTCACCTACACAACACCTCAAAAGCTTGAATACTACAACTCATCTCTGGATTACCAAGAAACACCAGGTTTTACTTGTATGTGATGCAAGATTTCAAATACGTTGATTTGCATGCTGATGTGACCCTTAAAAAAACAACCAAACAATGGCTGGAAGCTAACAATGTAAGTGTGATCAACTGAAATTTAGCTTCCTCACTTGTTTAAATATTCTGTTCAAAATCTGATCTACCCTGATTTCAGTGTGGATCTTTTTAAAGAAAAGTAAATATGTTCTTTAAAGATGGGGCAAATGTTTAACAGGAGGTACAGGAACCACTTGCTGTTACAAATGTCTGCCAAGAAAAGAAGCTCTCTTTGCCTGACAAAAGAGATTAAAAATCCAAAAAACTAAACTATAACTGAATGAAACAAAAGCCATATGCAGTATTTTTCTGCTGAGGTCAGCAGTGTTCACACTTTGTATTTTTCTTTAGGAACTTACCTGCAGGGCGAACTCTGTCAATGAATAAACAGACCAGAGTGCCTACAGAAGGGCAAAAGCACCCTGATTCTGAGTTAACATTACAAAGTTTAGATTTACTCTGCCGCTCCTTCCAGCACACTGAGACTCAGAACACTTGGGGACATGGAAAGGTGGGGACACCGCAAGTTTTCACACCAAAACATNCCAGCTTGAGAGCATTATCAGTAAAAAAAAAATATAAAGATAATAAATCTAACTGCATAAAGTACTCACTGTGACATACCAAATTTTGTTCGAGTAATTCTGATGGGTCGGTTTTCTACCACAGGAGTTCCCTCGGTATCAGTTACCACTATTCTAGTTTTTTGCCAGTTTTTGCCAAATATAGTTACCGTGCTGCAACCAGCTTGACAGTGGTGCGGAGAGACTGACTGGTCTGATCAGCTGATCCAGACCAAGCTATCATTGTCTCAATGTGTTCACTGTCAGTCACCTAAAAAAAGTGGTAGATGGCCAACACGGAGAAAAGGAGGGACTGAGGATTTATCGCAGTGCTCATCTATTTGGTTTGCTGCCAATTGATTTTCTAGCTAACTATAAGCATTGCCTGGGCCATTTTAAAAACAGTCTAAACAATTCAGAACTTTCGTCTAATCCCAAGTAAGCTCATCCTGACTCTTCAGAACCAGAAGACAGACTAGTACTGTCTATATATATATAAAATATATATATAAATATATATATATAAATATAAATATATATA
>VYZQ01027642.1:4345-28118 GCA_013400655.1 Mystacornis crossleyi | reverse complement strand
TATGAAGTCACAGAAGTTGGAAAACCAGCACTGGATGTCTGGCAGATTCTTGCCTCCAGAAGACTGTTTGGCACACAGATATTATCCATGCTTTTTTCTCAGGATGGGATCTGACAGCCCTAAATCCTGGGTTTCCCAAAGCACCCATTGAGGACTTTATGATAGTGGCACTGGTCTCAGTGTCAGGAAAAAAACTGGCTCCAAAATTCTACTTAGTTTATATTTTCTTACATTCATAGCAAATCTCTTCCCACTTTCTGAAGTCTAGATGATTATCTCTCTTCCCTGCTTACTTGATGTCTAGTTTTCAGGTTTTTTCTTTTTTTTTTCCATCTTCAGACCTTTATCCTTTCTGCATATATCATATATCCAGTTTTTTCATCATTTAAAGATGTTTTCTTTGAATTTCATGATCTTGTCATTGTCTTTCTTTCAAGAATCAAATTGTTCTGGGGTTTGATCTTTCTAGATTTTGTGGCTCAGAGACCTAATCCCTTCACGCATTTTCCACGGACCCATCTTGTTGCCAGTTTATGCCCCCAAAAATCGTGCCATAAACCCACAGCTCCTTCTTCTTTATCTGCCTCTTATATCTTACTTTCCCATTAATTCTTTGTGGAGTTTTCTTTTGTTATGGCACCAATCAATACAATTAGACTGCAACCTTCCTTTATGCTATTTACTCCCAAATTATTCTCCCCAAATTGCCTTTCTTTTACTTTTCTGCTGGGGTTGTTTTACAATCCTCCCAAATTATTGCTGTTTGTAAATTTCATCAAGCACCTGATTATTTCCATTTCCAGAGATTAACGAAGATGTTAAATGAGACTCTTGCAGAATCCAAGTAGGCACATCTGTCTCCATGAAACAATGTTTACAGCTGAGCCAGCCACAATGATTTTTGGAGTAGGATCGCAGGAAATAATTTCAGAAAAGCCAAAAATGTATCATCCCCTCAGATTTATTTCTCAGTGATATTGTGGTACTAGCAAGTGCTGTTATTGTGGAGTGTCAAAGGCCACAGCTAGGACTGTTTCTCTTCCTCCGCTTCAGTTTTGTGCCACACAAGTAGGTGTTCCTTGGTTTGTGAATAGCTTAAGGAACTACTTACAGCCAGGACATCACACAAGGCAATATAGCCCCAAGGGTGGATTTTATTAGCAATTAGAAACTCTCTTTGATTAAATGATCTGAGCTTTGTCTATCCACCCTTCCTTCATGATGGCTACTTGTGACCTTAGCTGTCCAAACAACCAGGGTGAGAGAAGGGTTGGATAACCCTTCTCCCACCTCCCCAAAAAACAAACCCGGAGCAAAACAGACTGAACCCAAACAAGGACTTCTTCTCTATGTGCATCTCCCCTAGGGGAAAGGATAAGGCACAAAAAACACTAGGCAGATGGCAGCTGTGTTGTTTTCTGCCCTACTGGCAGGGGCTCAAAAACAATGGCACTGAAAATGCATAAGACCAAGACAAAACAAAATCAAATGGTTTCCCATAATTTCCTTTCCAACAGTTCAAAGCTTCATTTCAGCAAATGAGGATGTCATCATGATGGCCACCGTCATAAAAATTCAGAGTATCTCTTTCTGAAAAAAGGTCTCCCAGAAAGATTTGCCTATAGCTTTCTGTGAGCATGAGTATTGTGTGCACATTTATCTTTACTCTTGGAGCAAGTGAGGCTAGTATGGGGCACCTGAGAGCTACAGGGGAAAGTGAACTTTATCAAGAACTCCCTTCATATGATCTTCAAGCCTCCCTTGTATTTGTTGTCATGCAGTTGCACTTCCCAAATTCATGCCAGCAGTTCCTTTAATCACGCCCACACATGCTTGTGTTTGTTTATTAAGGGCTGGCTGCATGGCCTGGGGCAGGCAAAGCTATTGAGACTTGCCACAGTTCAGACTCACACCTGCATCTGGGGTGTAAGTGTGATGTTCCAAGTGTGGTGTGTCTTGGTTGCTGACTGTTCAATAAGCAATAATAGAGGGGAGGGGGGCTGGTTCTAAGTCACCTCATATAGGTATTTACCTGAAACGCCACACTTTTCTGTGTCCAGTGACTTTGTCTGGCAGTCTTGGGGTCCCTTGTCCACTCCTCTGTTCAATGCATACACCATTTGCAGCCACCTGAGCTTACCGTAATCTCTGTGGTGTGGAGGCTGGATGGAGTCCAAAGTGCTCTGCCTGAGGTTGTGAGGAAGATCACCAAAGAAAGCTGTGATCTGAATCATTATCTCCCAAATCCTAATTAATTTCCCTACTGGCAGGGACCTTTCTCTCTCCTCTTGTGGTTTAATTTGCACACCTGAAATAATGAATGAAAATAGAGCAGGAGTGAGAGAAGCGTTGGACTGGTGCAGGCTTTGAACAGGCCCTGGGAGGGGAGCTTGAGTGTGGAGCCTGGCTTGCTGGCTCTGGTGAGGGGACCTTTTCCAAATTCAACTCCACCTAGGAGCCCAGATTACAAATCTTCTCAGGCCTCAAGGGCCTGAGATCTCCTCAAGGGATCATGTCCCCTCGCCTCCTGCCAAGCAAAAAGGATTCCATTCAGAGGTCTGTAGATGAGGAGCCCGTGTTGCAGCTGCATGCACAGGCTGCTTACATGAGCATGCAAGAAACATGCACGCTTTGGGGACTCAGTGACATCTGGGACAGGGGAATGACAGAGGACTTTAGGAATGGTCCTCTAACTTGAAAATGTTTAATAACACAGGCGATTATGAAAAATTTGTGATGACCAAGGGACTAACAATTTTCTTGCAGGACAGATTCTGGCAAGAATAAAGCCTTCCTCCTGTCTCTAGTCTGTTTAAGCATTGACACAGACGCTCCTTAAGTTTTATCTGCCACTGTTATGAAAGCTGTTCTCCAAAAATTTCTGGATTCACGTTGCCTTTTATTGTACTAACAAATATTAACTCAGCCAAAACAGCAGACTTTCATGGTCTACCATTTTGGTGAGCTGGGCATAAACCACCTATTTTAGCAAAAATATAGTAGACAAGGAGTAAAGCACAGTTCAGCAAGAGTTTTTACAGTCCTCTCTGTTGTTTTTATTCCTCCATTAAAAAAAATATTTGGATTATTATTTTTTAAAATAATTGCTGATCAGGGATGTTTAAGACCTGAACTGTATCCTGTAAAATGCTTCAACTCAGTGATCTCAGAGGAGAAGAGAAAAAGTGGCTGAAACCACCAGCAATCTCCAGCTGCATCTATGGCTTTGGACAAGTTTGATCCGAACCCAAATGCTGACAGATCAGGGCCCGTGCTGTGCAATTTTTCATTTGATACTCTCTAGCTTTGATTTCTGGGGAGGGGAAAGGAAAGGGTGGGTAGGGGATCAAAGGTGGCAGCTACATCTACACCCTCGTGTTAAATCCAAACCCACTTGCTTTAGGATGTTAAAGAAGACATAGAGGAAAAATAGAAAAGATATAGGAGAAAAGGAGAAGAAAAAGATTCTGAGAGAGAGAGGGAGAAGAGGGGATTGGAAGCTCATGTTCCATTGAAAGTTCAGCTGTGCAAATGCAAACCTTACAAAACCCTTTTTTTTTTCTTTTTTTTTTTTTTCATTTTGGCATATATGCCTCCTGTTGTGCTGCTGTCCAGAATGAAACAGGAAGGTTGGTTTTGCCCAGTCCCTCTTGCACCACTCTGGCAGAGTCATAGTGGATCATCTGTCAGCACGGTGCCTTCTCATTTGGCAAAGAGCAGACACAAAATAGAGGAGGATGGGAAGATGTGACTGGAAGAAGTGAAGTTGCAAGAACGCTTTCTTCAGGGAGACTTAGCCAAGGAGTGGGTTGAGTTCTGGTGCTCTCCTCTGATACATGTCTAGATATCCATCCTCTGGCTGATAGATAGCCTGTGACTGTAGAAGTGTAGTCTGGGCTTACCCAGCCCGCAAATCCCATCTGCCTCTGGGGCACATGATCTCAAGCCTCTTCTAAAGTGGATTCTGGGGTGGGCTTATTTGTCCAACATTGATTGCCAAAAGAGCAGCTGGGAAATGCGGAGGCAGCTGGGCTGGGCATGGTGAATGTCCTTAAAGATTGATGTAGTAGAAGAGTGTAGCTCCAGACAGGAATCCAGACTGGAGGGATTTCAGGCCATTTGGTTGGCGTCAGAGTGGTTGTCTGACCTGGAGGGCATAGCTGGGAGAGGTGCCATGAGAATAGGCTTAAATAAGCCAGTACCCAAAAGTATGGGACTGTCTGAAGGGGAAGGGCTGGAGTACAGCCTGTGAACCCTGAGAAGCTGTATCTAGATCAGCAAGAAATATCTGCTGCATCAGAGTAGCTTTGTCAAACAAAATTAATTTCCTTTGCAGCAGCCGCTCATAAGGGCATAAGGAACTTCTCACAAGGACAGAAAGAATTTATGGGATGAGTGACAGTTTGGAATAATGGTATATATTTATATTTTTATATATGTATGCTAGGGGTCACAGACCACTGTGCTATAATGTGGGCGAGTATGTGGCTGTTGTAAAGGGCTTTGAGACACTTCTTACCACTAAACTTGGATTTGTCTTGCCTAGACAATACTGCGACAGCTGTTACTGGGGACCATCCTGCCTTTAATGGAAGGGAGCCAGGAGATGATCTGGCCAAGAAGGAGTCAGCTGGGGATCTCCATTACTGTGTCAGGAGGAGTAGAAAATGAAGCATGTGGTGTGCCATGCTCCAAAGCTCTGAAAGAGCAACCAAAGCACTTTGGAAAGAACCTTTAAGAGTGCTGAAGTTAACTTGGTAGTGATGAACTATCATGAAGAAACTTTGGGGGCATTCTTTAAGGGTCTGATTTCATAGGCTGCACTAATGCCTCTTTTCTGTGTAGCTGGAAGTGCTGTCCACCAAAGAACTACCAACAAAATAGCACCTGCCTCGGGAAACCAAAATATTCTTCCTGAGTGAAGCCTTTTCAGCAAAAGCTGGCCAACCCAGACTCCTTTTTTAGAAAGGGCAACTTCTCTTGAGATAGAAAGAATGCCAATTCCCTGAAAACTTTGGCTCCATGAGAGAAAAATATTAAGAGAAACTGGTGCTGGATGGGTTTCCTGCAAGGACAGGGGATGTTCTGAAGATGTGATTCAAACTCTGCCCAAATGTTTCTTTCCCATTGCTGTACTGTCTCCCTTAATCAGCCAGCTTACTTCACTGGTTTGTCCTCCAGGAGGATCATATTCACAGTGCGCCCAGCATGAGCCCTCCCTTTTGCAGCTGAAGATAAAAAAGCAAAACTGGTCCAGACGCCTTCCCTGGAGTGCTATCAATAGTTACACTTCACATGAACTTAGTCTAGCAAGCTGCTTTCCTTTAACAATCATTGTCCAATGCTAAATTAGAAAGGTTATAGAGAGTAATTTCTGGCAGAACCTTCCTTAAGAAGTTCTCCCAGTAGGAAGATGGAACAATTGGTATTTTTGATCTGTCTTAATATTTGATGTTGTCTTTGAGTTGGGGCTGGTATGGGGCCTGGAGGGTGCTACTTGTCCTCATGGCTACAACAGCAACCTAGTGAAACACACACAGCCACTTACAAATGTACTTCTGCTCCAGCCTGGAGGAATCTACCAGGAGTTCATTCTGAACGGTGTTGTTCATTCTTTGATCTCACAGATAGAGCCAGCAAAGGAGGACCCACTGGGGAAGCTACTGCAAAAGCCTTATCTGATTGCATTTATTAATAAACTAGGCTGGATTTGAATGATTCATCTAGAAGGGAATGCATCCCACTGCATAATCCACACACCAAGACATGCAACCCTTGCTTTCATGAGGTGAACTGTTCCAAAAGGTGTAGGAGAAACAGCATGGAGAAGGGAGGATGGAGTTTGGAAACAATACACTAGCTGATGTGTAGCATTCAAGCATAACTGATACAAGAGAAACAGCTGCTAAAATACCAGCAAGCACAGCAAAGGATGACCTATCCCGAACAGAGCCACGAGACACTTTGCTCAGAGGAAAGCCTGGAACCCAGACATGACTTCCTGGCATTAAGGTACTGGCATAGAGCCACTGGGTGTTAAGACCATGTGGGTTTAAAAGAACTTGCCCAGATGGCTTCTGCCCTATAACCAGTATGGTCATAAACAACATGTGCTATTTCCTCATCATCTATCACAGAGGCTTCCCTTGGCCAGAGAGAGCACAAGAGTGATTATTCTTGGCTCATCTTTTCTTGCTGGACAGGAGCTCCCTGGTTCACATTCATATTTAGTAGAATTGGTCTTGTCACTCCCAGATTACTAGTTTAACTGCTCCATTAGGGGAACATCCAGGAATGGATGGGAAGAGGTTCCAAAACTTGAGACTGAAAATTCTTAGTGCAATCCTCTTTTTTTTTTTTTTTTTTTGTCTCAGTAAAATTTTGAACCATATTTAATGCAATGTCAGCTCCACGAGGTCTTTGGCTCTGAAGCCCAATTCCCAAACCAAAGGCTCCTTTGGTAATGTGAGGCATTTTGCATTGCCTCTCACATTTGTTGTGCTGTTTGCAGCTGTAACAAAAAGCAGTAAGTTAAAGAAAAACACACAAGAAAAATGAAGCATTTCAGTCAGGGAAAACTCATGGCACAGCTGTTCCCTTAGTTGCCAACATTACGAATATGTGAGACTTCCAAAGCCAAAATATTGCATCGACCTTGATAATTACATCAACAGCAGGGAAGCACCTCCAGCAATAAAGGAGATCACTTTCTCGATTGCTGGAATTCTAATCATTTGTTTTTAATTTTTTAGGCATTTAAGCAGATAAAAAGAAACAAAGATTCTTTACTGGATCTTTGCCTTGGAACAACTATTCATCTCACTCTGTTTACCTGGGGCTATAAAGCTCCTTCCTTCACCTCTGTCTAGGTGGTATCTCTAAAAGACAGAGTTCCTTGAACTAATAAAAGTGAGCAAAAGGACTTCATTCAAAATGCAGGCAAGGAGTAACTATGTGTGGATTTCCAGATGCTGTCTGTTAGATCATAAACAAGTGCTACTTTACAGTTCCAATACTGCAGTGCTGCTCATCTTTGCCTGCAAAAGCAGGGACCCAAAAAATCCTCAAAGGTTTTGCCTCTCCAGAAAGTGCAGTCTTAAATAGACACACATGTCCCCAAAGCCTCTTTATAATGTGACTGAAAAAATACATTCTACTGCATCATTTTGTTATTTACTCTTTGAGTAGTCACAGCCACATTTGTTCAAAGACTTTTTTCAAATGGTCATAACAAGAAATGGAACCTGATTTGGAATGACCATTTCAAACCTAACTTCAAATACAAATAACAAAGATAGAGCCACACTAAATTCGGGCTAGCTCTATGATTAAAGAACACTTACAATTGCATAGGTTAGAAGTAGAAGCAATGCTAGATATTTTAAATTAGGATAAATTTGTTATCATTTCCTTGACAGATTTGAACCTGGCAAAATGATCTATCTACATATTTTCCACTAGTGGCTACCTTCCAGAATAGGTAATGGATAGGAAACATCAAGCCAGAAGCTGATACTACAGTAAGCTGTAAGCAAAAGGGAGTTCTAATTGAAAGCATTTCCATACCATGGGCACTGCTGAGTGGCTGCCATGTTAATTATATGATTCCCTCTTCCAAAGCAAACTTCCACTTGGATACCAACTTTAACTCCTGCCGAGAGGTCTCTGAAATGCCATCAACAATTGCATTTTCTGACAAAAAGATAAAGTTAACTAATTGTAAGCACCCTTTGCTGATGAACTTAAAAAAGCCCCACTGGCTTCTCTTCCTGGAGAGACAGCAAATAACGTGGGTCATGTGCATTAATATTTTTACACTGACATAACTTCGGCGCAGGCCTTGGGTTCTTGCCAAGGTGCCACCTGGAACCGACAGCATACATTTAACACAACACAGAGCAACAGTTACATAAAATT
This sequence comes from Mystacornis crossleyi, assembly GCA_013400655.1. Classification (NCBI taxonomy): domain Eukaryota; kingdom Metazoa; phylum Chordata; class Aves; order Passeriformes; family Timaliidae; genus Mystacornis; species Mystacornis crossleyi. Next base: position 20,201 of record VYZQ01027642.1, on the reverse strand, counting down.
AAATCACAATCCAGCCCAGTGCCTTACCTCTGGGAAAGGGACATAGGAGATATCTGGGTGAGAAGTATAGAAAACAAGGCAAGATATATAGCATGATCCTCCTCTTAACAGTCCTGCCATGGCATCTGTGGGATTTAAACTCATCCTGTACTAGAGGTCCCATCCCCGTGTGCCTTGCTTTGCATTTATCAAAACTGTATTTATGGAATTGAAATCCCTGATCACTCTGTTTCATTAGTAACTTAGCAGTGAAGCAGCTTATCTGGTAACAGAGAGACACTTCAGCCACAGCCAGGATTGCTGTCACCCAAACAGATTAGTGGTTGATAATAGATTAATATAGCAATCTACAGTTTCATTTTACAGGTATGACTAAGGTCATTTTTCACCTCTGCTTTCATTTGAATCAGGCATTTATTTGCCAGGCAGGTGTTAGCATAACACAGATGGTTTATGATTGAACCGAGGCAAATTTCACATCCAGATGGTACCAGCAGTGCACTGGCAATATGGGCAGTCTCCTCAAAGAAAGCAAAGGATTGAAATTGCCAGGAGAATCTGTCTTCCAATCTTTTTCCCAGCAGCAGTGAACATCTCCAGATTTAGGAAGCTGAGAAGGTCATTGCAGTTGTCAATACATCTTTAGCCTCTTCCCCTGCTTATGCCTGTTTTAAACATGTAGCCACATTCATGGAATCACCAGTTCCTCTGAAATTTCTTCTGAAAATCTAGATCACTGACTGTGTCTGCAAAGCATTCCTCTATAGGAATGGGTATTAAAACAAGCACAAACTGTTCTGGTTACCCTTTGTTGAGCTGCTTCCTCATACAGACATACTTTCTGCAGACACTGGAATTCTTTATAAGGGACTGCCCTGTTTGGTGTTGGTTTACACAGGCACTTGATTTTAAAATATGAGGAAAGGATGTTTTACAGGATAATGTCGCAGCTGTCATGAAAAGAGCTAGCCTAGTGTGTTTTTGGAGAAGGGATAAAAGAATGAAGGGACAGCTGTATTACTTTTCTGCAATAGCAATGCCCTTGCCATTTTGCTTCTTATCAACTTTCAGCCTTTCCCCACAAACTGTTAAACTGCTTATAGCTACAAGAATGCTTTTTTCCCACTAATCTTGCCTCATTTTCAGTAATTTTCCTATAATCATACAGGGCTAGAAATGGCTAATATGACACTGTCCCATCCTGGTTAGCTCAGCCTTCAAAAATTGTCATTTTATTCCTATCTCTGCCATCAGACTGGTGATATTGTGCCAACCTGTTTCCTCCTCTGGAAAATAAACGAAATTATTTTGGAATCTCCTTTGCAAGTCTGTTGTAAGGTCTGACACAACTCACTGTATAGGAGCTGGACAATATTGTGATGATTTTTATTATTCTTAACAACATTTGAGAGCTGATTTGCATTCCCTCTACCTTTCCCTTTTCTTTTCATGAAGGAAGCAGAAATCAGCAGGTGATGGGATCTGCAGGATTTATTTTTTATTATTGACCTTTTCCAAAACATCGGCAATTTTTAATTTCCCTTTCTAAAATACATATGCATCTCTGAGGACAAATCAAAATCTTCGGCACTATTTTGAATGGGTTTCTACACTTATTTTTATTTTATTCCTTTTACTGTCTTTCTACCACCTCCTTAACAAAGACAGAAATGAATGAAATTCTGTTTTGGAAAGGCATGAGAAACAGATGCAAACGTGTGCATTTGGGAAGGCATTCTCTGAAACCTCTTCAATTGGAAGAGCAAATTCAGGAAGATATTTGATGCTGATAGCCTGTTGAGTTGCTACCAAAGGCACAGCACAATCACTACCCATCTAGCTATACGAAAAAGCAAATAAGTATCACACACAACTAAATATATACATATAATATACATATGTGTATATACTTTCCTTGGAGCAGAATTGCAAAGCTGGAATTAGAACAAGCAGTTCCTGTATGTTCCCTTTTCAGCTGTATTGCCTGATATAATATGCTTGATGCTATTTACAGAGGTTTTTTAGAACACTTCTCTGTCTCAACACCTCCTTTCCCTTCATTTTCATAGGATCTCAGTCCAGACTTAGATGAGGATAATGTAGGACTTCAGTTGAGCCTGTAGAACTCATGAGATTGGTGAGATTCCTAGAGGGTTTTCCTATTCTCTGGTTTCCAAATGTCAGCAAGAAATTCACAGAAGTGCTGCCTACCCCTAGAGTTGTTCCAGCATCTGAAAGCAGCTCACTTTGTACCTGGGGAATGTTTGTGGAGGGATTGCCCGTGGAGGGATTGTCCATAGAGGCAAAACATGCCCGGAATGACAATCCAGACCTCTGAGCATTTTTCTGTCAGGCACGGCATATCTGGTCTCTGGTGGATCTTATTCCCAGATCCCGCAGATTTGGCCGATTTTATCTGCAGAACAAAACAATGGCAACTGTCTTCATGTTTCAGGCTAAAACCTAAAGAAATCATCTTCCTTGGCCTGACAGCCTAGGGGATGGCTGAGGTTAAGAATTTTTGTACTCTCAGAACCAGGCTGTGATTTCAGTTCATTTTTGTTTCAATTATGAGAAATATGACTCACTCTGGCCCAGCGAGGAGCTGAACTGGACTCCTAGCAGTGAACAATGCTTTTCAGAAAATCCAACCAGTGGAGCAGTCCCCCGTGAAGGGTTGTTAATGCAGCATGGTAGAGGGGCCCCTCTGGAGACCCTTCTGACTTCTCATACTGAAGAGGAAGTGGTTGAGGTGATGGGTCCTATAAACTCTGCAGGATCTGATATTTTACATGCGGCCCTGTTGGATCATGTTCATCACAAGTAAAGAGGAGACATTTCTGTGGGCATCTCTTGCTTGGTCTTTGTGTAATTTACCGTAGTCACTAGTTCACTGTAATATGATAAGGAATATGCTGGAAATAAGGAATATGATAAGGAAATATGCAACCATGATGTTGCAGTTCAACTCCATGCCCACTTCTGTACATACAACTTGGTGAGGCCCAGTTTCCCAGGATGTTACTCATCTCGTCCTTTGCTGGAAAACAAACATCCCTCCGACGGGATTTGTTGCACTGAGTGTTGGAGATTTAGTCTGTACAGGACCAGCGACTCCCGCATAGGCAGGTTGCACAAAATTCAGAGAAAAGTAGGGTCAGGGAGTGAAATGAATAGCAGAGCCCTTTTCATTATTTTTGGGCAGCTTATGGAGCTTCTTGACAAAAAGACACCACATGACACCAGATTCAAGGCTGAGCAGGAAACAGACCTTCCCTTGAAGACAACAGTAAAGGGCAGAGTTAGACCAGCAAAGAATGAAATGACAAAGATTAGAAGGATGAAAGCCTCTTGTCCCTCACAAACTCAAGTCCATCCTCTGGGAAAACACAGATATGGGACTCACATATGTCTTCTTCATCTCTTTTGTCACTGGCCCCAGCAACAGGCTGAGAGGTTCTTCACAGAGTGGTCAGAGAGCTGTTTTCTCCATGGTTTTCCCCAGTACTGTAATGCCTTGTCAGTATCGAAGCGGGGGCATCATGGCCTGTCTGCTTTGGAGTGGGGAGAAATACCTTGAACAGCTCTCATCACCTGCTGCTCAGCTTCTACAAGTGCCTGTACAAGCTGTGAGGAGCTGGACAGTCAATCCTGTACTCTGCCTCAATTTCCTTACCTCAAGACCTTGTATCTCTCCCAGACCTGTAGTAATAAAATGATATAATTGTGATAAATTTCTGTGATGTGACTTCCTCTATTTTTATAAAAGTTCTAATTTTCAGCTGGAGTCTACTTTTTAAGCTCCAAAGAGCAGTCGTGGTGTGGCATATGTTTTCTTACCTTGTTTAAATGATCGTATACAGGAACATACCATAAAAAGCATGATTCTGGTACAGAAGGACAGCACAGATTTTGCACTTAAATCTGATCTGCAGCCATATTTGGGAAACACCTTATATGTTCAAATAGACAGCAGTATAACATTTAGTCCCTTCCCCGGTGTCTCTTCCTCCCTGAATTTAATTTTAAATTATACTGGCTAGCAATATCCACCAGGAGACGCTAAAGTAATCTGAGATCCTGGGGCACATCGAAGCCCTGATCACACCCTCCGTGTCCTAATCCTGCCCCTCGTTGTAGCTGCAGGCAGGCAGGGAGGTCGTCAAGTGGCGACCCTGTACCACGGAGAGCTGGTGAGATCTTCCTGCCTCCAGAGATGCTGGTTCAATTTGTTGGTCCAGCACAATGCAACCCCCCGCCCCTTCCAGCCCCAGCACAGAGTATGGGTGTAGGTGACAATGACGTTACTGTCACTCCTTTGCCTGTGTGCACTTTATGGCCAGAGGGCTGTGACAAGGACGAGTATGTGTGTCTGGCACGCTGAGAGAGGCAGGGAGCTCCAGGCAGAGGCGTGATGACAGTAGATGGTGAAATCATTAGCCCAGGATTATAGTGAGGCATGGGGCCTGAGACACAAGAGCAGAATCTGTACCCAAAGCTCAGCGGTGGTGGGGCTGGGCTTGAGCCCATCTCATATTCAAACTTCAGTGCAGAATTCAACAAAAAGACACACTAGGCACAAGGGAGAAAAAAAAAAAACTTATTCGCACACACAGATTAGCTTTGGAGGGGGATGCAGGGAAATACCTGCCAAGTACACTGTTTAAATATTAATGATCTCTTTTCCTCTAATTTAAAAAATTTTTCTCCTTTTTTTTTTTCCTGGTGGGAAAGCCCCTCTCCACTTTTATATCAGATCTGGTGCCTTTATTTCATTCTCAATGAGATATTCCATCCCTCCCCAGCACACTGAGCAACATATCTCTGCCATGCAATAATCACAGTGACCCAGCTCTCCCATCCCTCCCCTGGAGAGCAAATGTCCAGACTGTCTTGGAAAGGACAAACTGTCTGCCAAGGCAAAGGAAGCTGCAGGCTGATTCAGAGCCAGGGCACCCAAATTCAGTCTCCACTGGAGTAAAAGAAAAAAAAAAAGTAAAAATAAAGATCACCTTTAGATTTCAATCAAGATTAGAATTTCCCAGGTTCAGGCTTGTTTTAATAAGGGGGCTGAATCAGATTGCTAAGCTGAAACTTCCTGGCCCACTGGGGATATTACAGCTTTGGAGTAAAGTTTTGCTAAAAGCTCCACAGGTTTGAATTCTTTTCCACCTATAGCTCAATTTTTCTGTTTGAACAAATCAGCAGCAGAGGCAGTGGCTGGTTAATATCGTGACTGGTTCTGTGCTTTGTGACAGTATCTCTTGCAGTGTTTAGGGAAGAAGATTTAGAAGACTGGGTAGTCAGGGGTGAGGCTTGAACACTAGTGCAGCTCTGGCAAAACATGAAAAACAAGAACTGCTGTGTCTTGCTTCATTTGTTGAAGATTAAATTTTTTTTTTTTTTAATTCTTGCTAGCTAGGATGTTCTTTATTTTATGCCTTTGCAGAGATTGTTTCAAGAAGGGTCATTTGAAGAAAAGAGAGTTGATGGTAGACGGAATCTACTGAAAACCATCTATGAGACATGCCCACCTGCAGTACTTTGATACTTTCAATCATTTTCCTGGGCAGAGTCCACCCTCCTGAGGACAAAGGTCTACGTGAAAAAAGGAGCTTTTCTCCCAGGCCACTGAAATGAAGCTGGACTGCTACAAGGATGCTACAACCTTTTCCACTTTGATCTTTACCTGCTGGGTATAAACTGGTGGAGGATTTGTGCCTTGCAAGATTAGGATTGCTGCTGCTGATGTTCTGATCTCTCACTCAAGGGAATAAGCTGTGAACATATGAACAGTTATTGTCAAAACTGTCCCCATCCACAGAAATTATACCTTCCCTGATACCAGGCACCAGTGCATGCCTGGAGAAGAGCATGACAGAAGACAGTCCTGTAGTAGTCTTTCCTCTGTTCTTGCAATTTCCAGTCACATGGATTACTTTGTATGTAATGTCTTTCCACTGACTTCTCCCTCATGAACAGATCCAATCACTTGTTGAATGTGGTGTCCTGAGCCAGGGCACAGCTGAGTTACCTGTTATGAGAGAAGCCACCTTTTTTTTTGTTTTGATCCTGCATCTTGCTAGTTTTACTTGATACCTGCCCAACCCCTCCTTCCCAGCATGAGTTGCACACAGACAAAAAAAATCTCTCCTGGGACTGGGGTTGACTGTGGAGATAAACTCCTTTCATAAATTCCAATGGAAAATTTTCCCCAGGGTGCTTCTCAGCTGTGATGAGGTGAGTTCACAGAGTCCCATAGGCTTGGATCAGAGACAGGGCTTGGATCACACAGGGGCTGACGTGTGTGATAATGTACGGGCAGGGCTGCACTGGCACAACGACATGGACACTTACACTGTCTTCTCATAAATCACTTTTGAACCTGACCTCCAGGGCATTTCTATTCTCACCAGGAAGACACATTTGCTGTGGCTGCTTTAATTTTTTTTCAGTAAATAAATTGATCCAGTCCAGATTTTGACCTTTTACAGAATTAAAATATAAACCACCATCCAGAGAACCTAAGAAGAATGAAAGATATGGGAAGATGTCTTTGCAAATTACAAAGACATTTATTTTCTAACTAAACAACTAAGTTTTAAGGTTTTGTGGACTATATGACAACACTAATTGGCAAACACTAATTGACAAATTTAGAAACTAATCCTGCAATGCAGAAGTAAAATAGTCATTCAGTAATAATCCTTCTTGGAACAAATACAGGAAATTCAATATCTTTGCAGAATCCAAAGTTAAACTGGGGCCATGGGTTTCATGAACAGCTTCTCCAGGGATTGCATTTGTAAACCATAAACAGATTAGAGAAAACCCACTCCTGCAAAATAGCCTCATCACAGTGAATTTTCCCCTTACTTAAATCCTATCTGTATTTGTGCTGTAAAATAACCGAAAGTTGTGGTAGGATTGAAATATACTTGCAATGCAATGTTTTCCTTGATCAAGCAAAGAAGGGAGGAGAAAAAGAAAGGAGCTAAACAGAGATATGTCCTGCAAAACAAGTAAATGGCAATATTTGATTTGGGTTTGGCTGGGTTTTTTTCTCACCAAACCCCCTTCTACGTGTTTCAACGTCTCTTTAAATCAGGGATTGCTTGCATATTCTTCTGTACTATCAGAGATTTCTCCCCAGCATTTTATTAGAAAATAAAATTATACTCATAACAGACAAAGGCTAACCATTGATTAGAAATCTAGGGGAGGTAGAAGAAGGAAAAAGAAAGAACTGTGTTGCTCACCTGGGACTGGTAGTGCTAGCCAGGTGAATGGCAGATAGAGCAAGAGTGATCTGTAATAGCCAAGCTGCAGACTCACCAGTTGCTTTACAAACACATAAAGATCTGATCTTCATGAATTTGCCTTAGGAAGGTGAAATATGTAGGACTGGGGAAAATTGCTGTACCCCTGTAACTGAAAACAATGTCTTTAAAGGGAGCTTACAACTGTAAGAAGAAAAAGAATAGAAGGGAAGAAAAGGGGAAAAAAAGAAAATAAGAAGAAAAAAGGGAAAAAAGAAGAAAACTCAACACGCTTGGGGATAAATGGTAAAGAGTCACAAATATATATGCAGGGTTATGTAAAAGATTATACATATTATAGATACAAAAAAAGATCTACAAAAGCAGATTAAAAAAAAAAAGGCAGGTAAAGCAGAACATAATCCTTAGGCTTGTTCAGGAGTCTATACAGAAAGCCTTCTGTATGCCCTTCTCTCCAAAGAGCTGCTTTGATCACCAAGAAGAAGACTAAAAGGAGACTTGACAGGAATGTTTAAATACTACTGGTTTAAACTAAATGGAGAAAACACTGCTAAAGAATTATAGTGTCTGTATTTGTGATGGAGGTTGAACAACTTGGAGTTACCTAAAATGTGAGAAAAATCATGGAAGGTCAGACTTAAACTTGCTGTGAGCTTAGAGGTGAAAAATCTAAGCCTGTTTTCACTATTAAAAAGGAAGAAAAAAAAAAAAAAAAAGAGAGGGAAAAAAAAGCAGAAAATTCCTTTATCAGGTCACTTTCTAGCTGCCCTTGAGGTCATTTTATCCCAGTGGTGCTTCTTCTGATGTAGACACCTGCTCAATGAGAACTGTGCTGAGCTCACTAATTCATTTCACAGCATCACTGGTAGGAAGTTATGTATAACAAAGTCCAGGCCACGTGCACGCAGACGGGTTTTTTTAGTCATTGATGTGAAAAGACTTTGGGGATGATGAGTTACAATCACATGGAACAGACTTTTTGGTTGGTTTTTTTGCTAAAAGCAGTTGTCGCAGCAAGAGTGTTGCATCCTGTGGGGATACCACAGATGGCCTGCAGGCTGCGACATCTCCTCCAACTTAAGGTGAAGTCCCAGGAGACCTTACCTTGAGTATTATAATGTATGGATCGCCTGTGTTAAGACTGGACTGTTGTTCTCCACCCCTTTGTTCCATGTTTGTGCCACCTCTAGAAATTTCTTTTCAATTGTACCCCCCATTGGCCCCTGGTCCCTAGTCCCTCCTTCTCTATATCCCCATTAGTACCCTTACCCTCACTCTGTGCCCTGGCCCTCAACCCATTGGTTCTGTTGCTCTGCCCGCCCCTTCTTCCCCTTACATAAACCTGTACCCTGCCCTCTATCTTGATTCTTCATCCCTGGACGCTCCTCAGTAAACCTCGTTGCTGGAACCCATCCGAAGAGCCCTTCCTGCCTCCTTGCCACCAGCCGGCGCTCTGATCTGGTGTGTGTGTGCTTGTCCCACTCCATGGGGAGTGTGTGCGCCCGCATCCCTCGTTTGGCCCCTCCGCGCTGAAGTGACTTCCCCACAGCTGGAGACCCTTCTGGAAGGCTGCAGCACCTCACCACCGCCTCACGCCGCGGCACAAGAGTATCTGGTTCATAACCTGCCTGGTTTAGCAGGGAGATGCAGAAATCATACACATGATGACCCAGATTTTTGGAGATATATTTAGGCAGCCAAGCTGTATTAATTTCAGAGGGAGTGAGACATCCTGAACTCTCTAAGCATTATGCCATTTCCCCATCATATATTAGAGCATTATTCTTCATGTTCTTATTCAGCTAAAATCTCTATAGTATCCTCTGTGGTTCCTTACTCCCAGGATTTACTCATTGTGTCCTAACTCTGTTGTACCATGACTTACACTTGAGTTTATTGCTTTTTTATATCCCTGTTCCATCATTCTGTCACATTTACTGGAACTTTGTTCTGAGCCCAGTATCAAAAAAACCTTTTTGATTTTTCTGATGTGGTTCCATTAGCTGAATACAGACAAATTGTCTGACTTGGTTTTCTTTTAGAAAAAAGACTTTGGACATTTTTGTTGGCCTTTTTTGAGAGTCTGTGTCTGGCAACAAAGCAAGAAAAAGGCAAGGAAGTGTTATCATGCCCATTTTAGGAAACTGAGGCAGAGCAAGGGAAAAAATGAGAGAGCAATCATCTACATGAGTCACATGAAGACTGTAGGGCATAACGCTCTGCCCTGTTAAGTCACAGGATACCCTAAACCTAACAACTGAGCTTTCCTTCTATTCAGCAAATCAGGAATGACGTATGTCTGGTGCTCCGTTATGCTAAGGTAACTTTTGATGTGATGGTTGAAGACTCTATACCTCATTTTAGCCTTTTGTCTTCTGTCGATTTTTTCTCATAGTTTTAAAGGATTTTACCTATGTGCAATTTTTGAGGTGAAAAATGGTGTAGAAAGATATACATACAGAGTTGTCTTTCATGGTCTTAGCTGATTTCATCAGAATTCTGTTTCAAGTATCAAATCAGCCTTTTGCAAGTATCTGTAAAAAAAAGATTTGATGATGGTGTGACAAAGGAGGACTGAATATCCACCAAAACCAGAGTAACTGTCCTCTGGACAGATGCAGGATACTAGTGGTAAAACAAAGTCAAGGCCAGTGTTAAAGACCTTGGACCCTGCAACCCCCACTGCACGAGAGACTCTTTCCATTGTCACAAGCTCACCTAAAACATGAACCAATCTCATACGAAGCTGGCACCAGGCTACCTAGAGGGCATTTGGTTTCCTTTTATGTTTCCTTTTATTAGTCACATGTGAGGCCACTACAGTTTCACACTTCCTGCATGCAGGGAGCCAGGAGTTCAGATATTACTTACATTAAAAAGCAATTATAGTCGTAGAAGATAGAATAAATTCTGTTCCCATCTCCCCTTTCTCCTCTCATCTACCTGCAGGTGCTTCTGAAATAGAAATCTTTTGGATGCATCCCATGGGAGTCAGCGGGGGGTAAACGTTGACTCCTGTGAGATTCAGGCGCCAGCTCTTTGGGGATGTTCAGATCATATGTCTAGACAAGATAACATCCTTCTCTGAACCCAGGAGCTAACCCCTGGGGAACCCATTATTCATGTATAAAACACCGAGAGAAACTTTCACTGCATGCAGCTTCCTTTTTCTTTCCCTCCTCCCCGTGGGAATTGGCTTAGTTTAACCCTTTCATCCCTATGAAACAGAAACTTCCCAGCTTAAAGCCATGATTGTTTATCCTTCCACCCTTCAGGGCTCAGCACTCTGCACCTGCAAAAACACTATGTCTGGCTGAACAATGCCAGGTGAGCCTTCAGCAGCAGCTTTAATGTGAAGTCCAAACCCAGAGAGACCTCCTCCTTTCCCCATGGAGAATAACAGTTCTTGGACTAAAACTCCAGCCCTGTCTGTAGGGCCCTGGTAGCACAAAACACCTGGCAGTTTGCCCTAAGAAAGCACCTGGAGTTGCTCCTGAGACAGAGGAATACCCTGAGCATAGTAGAGAAATAGGGATATGCAAGGCGCAGAAGGAACACAAGACTCTTTATTCTGATCTACTTTCAGCAACATCAGGCCCCTAGAAAGTCTTATGGTCTAGTGTAACTTTGTAAAGGTTGAGGAATGGCTTGCATTCTAGGTGACAGTAACAGGGGGTAAAGCATCTCCCAAGACTAAGAAATGTGTAAAATCAGTGAATTCTGTCTGGACGTGCACTTTTGCCTTTATGGGACCAAAGGGTTACACACACCTTTTTCATGTTTGCTAGGGGCAGATGCTACTGATTTTACAGAGCTAGTCTGACTGTGCAAATTCATCAGCAGATCACTTTTAATCTGGTTACATGACGGGGTTATTTTATCTAGTCTCCATCACCAAATTGTTACACCACCAGATTTTTCCAAGGCCCTCAGCATGTGGAGGCCAGCTTAGTGTCTCTACTTTTTGGTTTTCCTCAGCATATTGTCCTTTTTTCCTAAGGCTTTTGGTTTGGATTATGATGGTCAGAGAGGAAAACACAAATAAACAGAGAAGAGTCACTCTGAGAATATTTGCTTTGATCTGTATCTTGCAACATGGCAAGAGACATCTGTCCACAAAAACATTTGTCCCAGGCGTTCGGTTGTTGAAAGATGGAAGGGAGTTGGGTGTCTTTATGAGGTCAAGTTGGCAGAAGAGAGAAGAAATTTGGTCCCTACAGTAACTGCTATATCCAGAAATTATCTGGATCTTGGATATGACTGATCATGTGTATCTCTTTATAAAAGGCACTTGCAGGCAGCAGTAGCACCATATTGCTCTCTGTTATTTCATCTTGCTAGGCAGGTGATGTGTTTACACTGTGTGGATCCAACAGCTCTTTCCATTTATGAAGGAACAAGTGGCAATGGAGATAAGAAAATGGAATCCAGTAGACATAAATTATGCTTATTGAACAAAGCAGCAAACCTTTTTTTTCTTCTTTTTCTGTGCATTGAGAACTGCAGAGATTTCACAACATCACATCTGATTTGTTACAGTGATAGAGGTTCATGGCTGGATTAGAGTAGTAAAATTCTTGCAATCAACAATGTGGAAAAATCAATTTTTTAAGAAAATTCTACATTTAGAAAGAAGTGGGATGTTGCACTCTTACGACATGAGAACAGTGAAATCAGATCCAAGTCCATTAATAACTAAGTATGGTTTTAAACATCTTCAGTAAGGGATAAACATTTTGAAATCAGTAGGCCTGTATATCTTGCACCCAAGAGTTCTGAAAAGGTTGTCTGGAGATCTCTCTAGCCAACTTAACTTAGTATTGAATAAATCTTGGCCTTCCCAGTAAATTCCAGTAGATCATAGCAGCTAATTTTGTGCCAATATGCAAAAGGCCAAGAAAGATGACCCAGCTAACAGTAAGCCAGTTTGCTTGATGCCAGTCTTAGCCAAAAATAAAAACCAAAAGAAAAAAACTAAAACCACAAAAACAGGAATCAAGTAATTTAAAATTAGAGAACAATTGTACTTACTGTCAGTCAATATGGTTTAATAAAAATGGGCCATGTAGAACAAAGACAATTTCATTCTCTGATGAGATCACTAATTTTATTAGCAAATGCCATGGGGAAAAGACAGACTTTAAAGAACCTTATCTTTCCCAATATCCTCATTTTAAAAGCAAGTTGCTCTGTCACATTCCAATAAATTCTCCACTAAATTGGAGTTGATTAAACTGCTGTATAAAAAAACCTCGTGAATTAGGGCACTTTTATAAATGAGGGTTTTCTGGAGAAGTTAGATGAGGAGATGAGGAAATCAAATCTTTTCCCAGTGTTATCCAATAGCTTGATCAAATAAAACTGCAAAGAACTAGCGGTAGTATTCACAGTTTTATTTTTATTTTTTAAAGGCTCAGAATGATCCTCCCTCACACAAACACCCCTGCCATGCAAGGAAGCAATGGAAAAGAGTTAAAAAATCTGAATCTTAGCTTATTGTTAACTTGATTGAGAAAAAACCCAGTATTTTAGCCTCTCATGAGTTATTGTGACAACATTTTTCTCTCTTTAAAATGAAGAGAGACATTGATTAAAAAGATCAAGATGCTTGATAAACCAAGACTATTTAAATGAAGTACATACATGGGAACAAACAAATAATTTTGGAGATACCCTCAAAAAAGAGGACTGTTTTCTGAAAAATGGTGGCTCTGAAAGGGTCATAATGGGCAAGTGATTGAACATGTGGGAAAATTGTACTCAGAGAGTAGTTATCAATGGTTCACTGGCAAAATGGAAGGATATTGGAATAAAGTTCTATAGGAATTTGTTCCTGTTTCCTGTGCTATTAAGTATTTTCAGTAATGACTGAATGATGGACTTTTGGTATTAAATTTGCAGATGACACCAACCTGGGAGTAACTGGAGATGCTAGAAGGCAGGAGAACCTTTTAATATGATTATAGCAAATTGCAGAAATAATCTAAAAAAAATAAGGTGATCTTCAGTAGTAATTATTATAAATACTGATTCCTTAGGCAGCAAATATAATTTTCCCAGATATGGAATGGATAATTCTCTCTGGGTAGTGAGGATCTGGGATTGCACTAGAGCATGATCTGAACATGAGTCAACAGTGTTTTAATATTGCAAAACAGACTAACAGTGTGGGGGATGTATAAACACAAGTGTCGCCTGCAAAATATGTGCAGTAATCCTTTCCCGGAGTTCAACATTGATAAAGCCCTAGCTGGAGGCTCTTCGAAAGTCCTGGGGGCAAATTTAGACCTCGGATGCCAAACAAGATGCAGATCAACTGGAGGAAACTCAGAGGTGAATGACAAGGTCGGAGGTCTAGAAAAGGAGACATTGTTTGTCCTGGACTGTAGGTACGTAAAAGGATGCTGTAGAAAGGAAACGAATGCGCAGTTTCTTCATGCTTATGGTAAGACAAAATCATGGCTTAAATGACAGGAGAAGATCGCAGATAGAAATGAGGGTAAAAAGCTTTCTAAGCAGAAGGCAGTGAATCACTCCAGTGCATTGCCTGGGGTGTTGTTCCCCTGGAAGGATTACTGGACGTCTTTAAGAACGAATTAGAGAAATATCTGTAGGGATAAAACAGCTGGAATTGATCCTGAATTTGGGTAGGGAGGTAGGCTGGAAAGGAATCTTAATGTTACTCTAGTTTATGAACATTTTAGTGAAAGAAACAATTCAATAGATGCTATAACTGTACAAGAAGTGTTAAATAAAAGTAGAGTTGAAATTCTTATATGGGAATGAGTTTTGCATCCAAATAGTGTCACTGCTCTTGCTTTCTGCAGCAGAATGACATAAATTATGATGCAGAAAACATTTCATTGAGGCTTAAGGTTTGCAGGGACAATGTAAGATATCTGTAAATTTGGTTTTCATTTAGGCAATAAATTCAGTCAAAGGAAGTGGGAATATTATTTATATTAATGAAAAATTTTGGTTTGATGTTATCAAATAAATATATTTTATTTCTGGCTTTGAAATTGTATTTTATATTAAAGTTGATATTTTAAAAGATAAGTTTCATAGAAGATCTTAAAAGTGATGAATTACTTTAAAATGAAGCCTAATAATTTTCTTTGAACCAGAATTTCTTTTGTGATTTTTTTCTCAAAAACAATATCTCAGTACAAAATAAACTGGGAGTTTTTTCAGCAATATTTTGTTTGGTGATGAAACAGGAAAAGTTTTTTATTCCCTAGTTGTGTTTGCAAGCCTTTTGAGACCTGAGTGAACCTTGCTGCATAGGAGCTGTGCACCAGCCCATTTCAATTACTTCTCGCAGCAGAGTCTTGATTAAGAATACTGTCTCTCCTTTGGACTGCAGACTTTCTCTCTCATTCAGTAATTTGCAGCAGCCAGGGAGGAAGTTAATATATTCCTCTATGTTTAATATCATACAGAGGCATAAAAAACAATGAAATATTGGCAAAAAATGTAGATGAAGATATTGATGGCCCAGTAAAAGAGATGGCAGATAAAATGTAGAGGTCTTTGATACCTAGGAAGCATGCCAGTAATTTCTTTAAATCCCAAGATGACTGATCTATGATTTGCCAGCATATTCTTTTCCTTCTTTCCTTCTCTTCTGTCATACACTTCTTGTGGATGTTATCTCCTATCAAGTGTACTTAATCTGGATTGTCTTACTTTAACCCTTCAGTGAAGAGCAAAATCACCCTCAGCCTCACCTAGCTCCCTTCCACATCTTTCTCTGGCTACTCAAATCCACTGGCTCCAATCCACAGCCTGCTCTTTACACTTAAATCAGTGAGGCTCATGGAGTTTTTGTGGGAGGGGGTTGAGCCTTCTTCTCCTCTATTTTTTACTCGTCTGTTTACATCTTCCCAGCCCCCCGCCTCAGTCAAACATGTCCATGAAGAGATAACAGACTTTTCCTCCCTCAGTAACATGCGCTGCTGTTGTTCAGGCAAGAATTGCCTTTGAAGTGAGGGTATCAGAAGTTGTCCAACAGCTGCAGAGACTCCTGAAGGTCACTTTCTGGTAAGAAACCCTGCGGGGTGTTGGCTTTGTATCTGGGGGCCTATTTTACTTCTACAGTATCTCACTTTTTCCTTTAAACGTAAGCCTTGAAGAGGGTTCCTGCTTGAGGCAACTCCATAGCGGTTGATTTATTTATTCTTGGTTTTTTTGAAGTACAGGGTGCCTATATTCTCTCAGGCAACACATGTAAAATCAACTGTCTGAGTTAGGTCTGGCTTGCACCAGGTGTCATTGACACCAGCTGGGCAGAACTAGGGGTATCAAACCAGTGTAAAGATGCTCAGAACAATACCCTGTGCTTTTCTAGATATCTTACGGAGTTGAACAGAAAAAGTAGTATTTAAAAAATTCTCTGTACCTCCTTGCTAAGCAAATCTGTAAAGCCTACATTCCTCCTCCACTGCTTATTGGATATGGCTTCCCTTCTACAGACAGGGAAAACGAAAACAATGATTTGTCTTTAAACTACTCTGCAGTTATAATTGAATTCTTTGGCCTGTTAATTCAACTACCCCAACTCATTTTAGTCCCAG
>VYZQ01027637.1:1634-12700 GCA_013400655.1 Mystacornis crossleyi | reverse complement strand
GGGGCCGGAAAGCGGCGCGGGGAGGAGCGGGTGAGCGTCCGGTCGGCCGCGGGGAGGGCGCGGGAGGGGCTCGGTGCCGGTCCGGCGCGGGGTGTGCGCACATGGCGGAGCGGGGAGCGGCGGATGGCAGCGCGCCGTGGCCTTGTGCCGCCTCCCGCGCCTCGTTCCCGCTCCCGTGCGGAGCCGCGGCGCGGGTGTGCTGTGCTGTGGCTGCTGGCAGGGGGACCCAGAGATTCAGCCAGGGGACGGGCAACTCCCCCGTCCTGCCTCAGGATAGAGTGGTGTCCGGGAATTCAACATGTCCCTTCTCCGGGTACCTGTTAACTGCTTTCACCCCAATTAGTGTCCCTAAGAAAGGCTGAGAAACTACCTGGAAGATTTAGTAACCACAAGTGGAAGTATTATCTTGTGTTGAGCATTCATCTAGCTCTCTCTGTGTATAAAACATACTCTGTCTACTGCGTATTGGATGTTTAGGGGCCTTACACTGCCAATATTTGTGAGGCTTTCAATATTTAATAAAAAAACGTACCTCATTTGCTTGCAGGAAAAAAAACAAACCTTTTTTCAAGCGACTGGTACAGTAATAATACATGAGCACCTTCCACAGTTTATCTCCAAGCTTGCTGCAGTTACGTATGTGCTTGAAGCCCTATTGACTTAACTACACTTAACGTTTCATGTTCTAACGCATTTGTGGAGGGCAAAAGAAGTGGGCGCGGTGACTGCAGGGTATGACAAATACTGTCCTCTGCTCAGTCCCTCTTGGGATTTTAACATCTGCTGGTAGGTGCTACATTAATCAGGCAGAAGATCGTGCCTGGTAATTTTAATTACAGTCGTGAAACGAAACTTGAGAGAAGAGTTAAAGCCTAAGGCTGTGAGCTGCTGAAGGTAGTTTTTGACAAAAATGTTAGTAGCTTTTTAGCAGCCTTTCTGCTGTGCCCATTTTACAAAGGTGCTCTTTAAAGAATGAGAGAAGCGTTGTACTTTGATTGAAGCAGGCTGAGTGGCTTCCAGTCTCTTGTAAATACAGAAATTCCTTAGTGGAAGATAGGATTTAAAATCTACTTACATGGAAATTTAAGTGACTTGGATGCTTCTGTAACAGAAGTTGAGGCCTCAGGCTTTGGGTACCTGAAACACTGATGTAAGTGCTTAGAACAGGCCATTGATACCTGAGCTTGTTTGTGTGTCCCACTTAGTCCTGTGAGAGTGATACGTGTTAGCAGGCGTGCCCTCCACTTTTTCTGTGTTTTGTCACAAGTCTTGGATATCATGGACTCTTGGTTTCTGAGGACAGAGTTGTAGAATGTTGTTCGCGTGCACAGGTGGTAGATTGGTGTTTTTCGGAGCTTCTGGTCTTTTTCTGACTTTGACAAGACTGAGAAATGAGTGTTGGGAGCATGCAGAAGTACCATGCTGCATCTCTGCTGCCAGCCCAGTGTTGCATGAAGTGCCAAAAGTGCCAGATCTGCTGCAGCACTGTGTATGTACAGCACAGTAATGCTCCTGCCATCCTTGTGCCTAATCTAGCCCCTGCCTCACTCAGAAACTGTTCCTGGAAGCAGATGGGGGACTTGTTATGGTGACCTGCTTACTGAGCACCCTGGAAATGGGTGGTGTGGTTTTTTTTTCTTGGCTTTGAGCATGTGTGCACAAGCGAAACTGAAACCAAGGTGCTGTGGGCATGGTGTTATGGACCTTTAACAGTTTCCACAACCATGAGTGAGACCTGGATCTTCCAGGCTGGGGCCATGTCCTCTAACACAGAACTCCACATCTACGAGAAAACTTTGGATTGCCCTGTACATTTCATAAAAAATTATTTTTTCACTGGGCTCCTAAAAGTTGAAGCAATCGTAATATGAAGAGCTCGACTCATCATGGCAGAAATTCCTTCAGGGAGTAAAATAGCTTGAGGATAGTAATTTAAATAGTGAGAAGTGTTAGGGGGGGAATAAGACAAGAATCTTCTATTTTGAATTTTGGTTCAATCCTTTGGTGAAAGCCAGTTTATTCCAGTAGAACAGCGGGTACAATGAGCATGTCTGTGGTATCTTTGCCTTTTTGTAATGTAGTTGTTACGCAGTTCATCTTCAGGTTCTTGTGAAACAGTTGCAAACACGGCGTGTCTCAAACTAAGGATCTGATTCTAAAGGACACTGCAGGAATTGGACAGGTTACAGAAAATGGAGATGCAGGTGTTCTTTCAGTGCCGGTTTGTTTTTCTGCATTCGTATATACATTCAGTGCAACTTCAGCTCTGTGACTTTCCATGAACTAGGAGTGCTTTGGTATTTGTGAGATACTAATAGCCATTTACACAGAAGACAGTACTTTGCAGACAGAAACGAGACTTTTTAATGCTGATTTTATTTTAGTACAGCTGAGGAGTCTTCTCAGCTGGTCTGGGAAACTGCATTCCATTGAGCTTCTCCTTAGGGAAGTGACTAGTAAATAATGGAATGGAATTTACCGTACAAATTGTGTCTAATCTGAGGAAGGGTTGTGATGATGGGTTTAATACTTACATGTCAGTTTTCATTTGGAAATTACTTAGCGTTCAAAAGTGATCATAATTAAAGCTAATTCAATCTAGCTGATTCTCACTCAGCTCAGAGGTTAGTGCATTTCCTCATCACCCAACACTGTTAATCTGGAGAGTAGGTCTGGTGTCATAATGTATTTGTCTAGAGAACCAGACATGCCCGGAAGGCATCACAGAAGTTGCTTGGGGATTCATTTGATGACCTTCTGAAAAATTAGGCTATTTAGAAGCAAAGTATGAGGGCTTCCTACACTAAATAATTCTATGATTTTCTGAATCAGCAAAGTTAATGCAGAAATAAAAAAATCTAAATTATTGATGTGGCCTTGTGTATTTAGTCATAACTTTTGATCTTAAGTTTTCAGGAAGATTTCACATATTACAGATTTAAACTTCAGTTGCATTAAAAAAAAAGAGTTTGCTAATTTACCTTTGATACTCTGGGGTTACTTAAAAATATAAATAATTTAAGATATGAAGTAACTTATATTTTCCTGAAAGATTAATCTTTTAAATGAATTGCATCATCTGCTTAAATGAAGACATCATCTGCATCTTAACTATTTGTCAAAGGTTAAACTGCAGATCTTTCCTAGATGGAAAGCTGTCTAGATTTTAGTGCTGGAATATACAGATGCATTTGGGGGCTGTGTGCTTAAATGTACATCTGCACAGACATGACTTACAGTGGTGATGTCTAAGTTTAAATCTTAACTTGCCATAATGAATAGACAGTTTACACATCAACTGTTTCACCTGATCCTTGAGGACTTTAGAACAAAGTACTACCTGTTTATCCTTAGGTTTTTATGTTCAAGAGGTGAAAACAAATTTTAGATACAAAAAACTGTGGATTTTGGATGTACCTGTAGCTCTGAAGCATTCAATCGATGATTTTACATTTATTTTTAAAAAAACGACCACTACCACCACCCAAATAACAAACAGTGAAGAAACCTTCACCCAAAACATGAGAGACACTTGAATTAGCCAGATGTTGAAAATTCTTGTGAAGAGATTTGACAAAGTGTGTGCCTGAAATCTGGAATGGACAAACCCCTAGACTTCTAAGGCCCAGGTTAGACTCATAAATGGTTGTTCTCTTTTCTGACCATCTGCACTGTGATTAGTTCAGTCCACTACTTTGTTTAGGTGTTGTTTAATATGCAGTGTTTCAAAGGAAGGAGAAACAGTTCTTTCAGATTTCTTGTGGCACGACTTGCCCATGAGGGAAAGTTTAGGTTTAGTTCAGGCCCTAGTTAAAAACATGACAGGAATTGAAAGGTCAAGTTGAGGAACACAGGGAGGGTACATGAAAAAAAATTGTTTATATTGAAACCAAGTTTGAATCAGTTCTTTTTGAACTTCTTGTTAATGTAGATATTTTTGTGTCATTTCTTGTTGCTCTCTCAAATACAGTTAATATAAAATGTGAACTTCCGTTGCTCAGGTATTCATGTTGTTAGGCCCTTAACTGAGCTAGTTCCTCTCTTCAGTGTTGAACTGTGAATACAGTATTTTCATTAAGGATACATTATTGAAGTGCACGATGATCATATTTTTTGTTGTGTGTTTTAGTCACCATGCATTCATTTCAGATCTTTCCACTTAGGCATGTTGAGTCGAAGTCTTTAGTGGGCTGCATGCCATTATTTATGTGTCTTTACATAGCAGGTTTTGGACCATTTGAATTCTACATTAGTTGGAATTGCTGTTACTCTAGATTTTAATACTATTTATTTTGCCTCACTTGGGTCACCCTTTTAATCAGTTGTTAATTTGTGATGCCACAGTTTTGGAAATTATTCATCTTTGAATGTTTAAGTGTGCTGGTATAGTGCTTTATGCTGTTTCTTGTGTGTGCAAGGTGGCCCCATCAGAAACGTGCTTTCTATGTTTGAACAGGTGAGATCTTTGTGACACAGCCTCTTGAATCTTTTAGCACCGTCTTACGGAGGTATCACATACTTCTATATTGGTGCCAAAAGCGGGAGAGAAATTGAGAGAAATTCACAAGAGAATGTTTCTGATGATAACTTTGTAAACAGTGCTCAAGTTCCATGATTCAAGTTCTCTATAGCCGTAGTACATGTTAACAATTGCTTTTTAAACTGCACCTGTATTCATTTGGAAGTGACTTGCTGAAACCATAACCATGGGCAGTCTTCTGTTGGGTCTTGACTGCCAGTTGTAACATCTCATCCCAACAGCCTTCAAAATGTGTTAAACTTGTGGTTGTGTTCATTTTTAGTGCACACTAACTTGTTAGTTGAAAATTGTGTGTTTTAAAGTTGGTAGTTTAGTAGTGGCTTGGCTTCCATGGAAAAAACACTGAATGAAAGCTAGCAGAGAAGTTGCAAAATATGTTTTAGGAATTTTAGTGGCTTCTTGGTTAGTGAATGAATTTAAAATTGCATCATCAGATATTCTAGCAAAAAGCACACCTCTTAAACCTGTACACATTTTTCAGTGTTTTTAAACTTTCCTTTCACATAAGGATGCTTAGATGCTACTGAAGTCAAATTGAAGAAAAGCTTTAATGCTGCAGCATGTGAGTTTTGCAGATAGTACCCTAATTGCCAATATGTTTGTGTTTGATTATGTGGCGATCTAGGTAGCCAACTAATGCTCTCCTTCCCATTGTTTGATGTTGTGGCATGCACAAATTGTTTTTCTTTTTAAGCTGTTTGAGTGCACTTTGCTACCTGAAGAACTTCGTTAAAACACAATTTAAAAAAAATTTCTTTACCACTTTTTAACAAACTGAATACCTGTACTAACATGAACTGTGTCAAGGAATACTCTCTTAGGAAATTTCAAATATTTCTTTATACATAAAGACTTTGATTTCAACCCTCTAGGATGGCTGCTGTTCTTCCCATTATCCATGATGGAAAGTAAAACCTGTAAAAACCTACACTGAGTAGTTTGTTTAAAAAAAAAATGAATAAATATCCTTTTTAATTTTTTCCATATTTGGATTTAAACATGCTACTTTTCTAATAATGAAAGATTGTTCTAAATAGAAAATGTTAGGTTTTCTGCTGCAGAATCTTGGCATTCAGAACAAAGGCAACATTGTGTGTTAATTACCCTATTTTTAGAACATGATCAGGGAGCTCAGGTCAGTAGCATAGACAAGCATGCAGATGTAATTTAGTCCTGATTTTAAATTGTAGTTTTGTAGTCCATCTCCTTTTCAGTGTGGAGGCTCTTTTCTGCTGAAAGAGTAAACAGGCACCATCTACAATGCAGTAAAAATTCTACAAAGATAGGAGTTCAATATTTGTTGATTGAATCCTCATTTCCTGATTGAAAAATTCTTCAGGGGAAAGCTTAGAATGGGTTTCCACGTGAATGAAAACAAATCCTGCAGTTACTAGTAACAGAGTTAGTTGTATATATTATCCCTCTGTTTTGTTTTACAAAATTTGACTTTTTTCCATCAAGTAACTGGTATTCTCATGCAAATGTAGAGCACTTTAAAGTTGAAATGTGGAAAATGTGTTTTCATGCTGTAACATGTATACACATATTGTGCAGAGGCCTGTAAGCACTAATGAAATAGTTGCATTGGCAAATGGCTGAAGTTGATGCCTTTACCTGAGGAGTTATTAGGGAGTGCAAAAAGCACCACTTGAAGGGGAGAGAGCAGACAGTTTCAATTAATTGTGTTGTGTTACTTGGTCCAGGATTACCATGTTTTAGTGGGTTTTTTTGTTCTCTACAGCCAGATTCTGAATTTTGCCGTATTACCATAAGCTGAGATGTAGCAGTACAGTTTCACAGTAACTTCAAACTTGCCTAATCTTTTTAATGGGTTGTTATAAAAGGTACTTGCCTGTGACAGCTTTTGTCTCTTGACCCTGCTGTTATTCCTGCAACTGAAGGTCTCTAACACTGCACAAAGAAATGCTTAGAACGTTTTTTAGCTTTACAGTCATTCAGGCTGGAAGATCATTTAGAAGAGAAACTGGGTGTTCCCTTTATGAAAGGAATGTATCTCTCATGTGGTGATATGGTGCTTCCCATCTTGGATATTTAAGCACATGCACATAGCTAGAAGTTCTGAGTGTGTTTTGTGAAATGCTGCTTCTTGTCTGAATTTCTTACTCTCTTCTGCTTGGTCAAGAGACCTTACTTCAGCTTTTGCTAAAGATTCCCATATATCGTCGTGCCAGTTAGCATTTCTGCTTCTAACTGTGCATGTCTTTTGCACATAGTGGATGAGTTGGTGCTAGCACAGTAAGTTGTGTCAAAATGAAGGGATTTGAATTACTGCAAGGGTCCAGTGGCACCTTCTTGTTACTGTATTGAGGCACCTGAATTCCTTGCTTCCACTGACCTTTAGCTCCTTAGTCACTTTATCCAGAACTTAGTAGCTTTTATATTAGTACTATCGTCTTTATTATATCGTACTCCTGTTTTCTGTGCTTGTACTTGGGCAGGCAGTTTTAATTATCTGCTCTAGATTTGAAAATTCAAATAAATTTTGACAATTTTTGTTCCAACATTAACAGTTAGAAATCTTTTGTTAACAGAATAACTTTGAATAACTAATAAAAGAATTGTCTCCTTTATTGAATAAAGGAGAGTTCAGTGGCTGATAATGTCTTTCATCGCATAGATGTGGTATCTTGATGTTCTAGCGCTGCACTACTCTGCTCATTTACTTGAGACTGATTTTTTTTTTGGACCATCAGCTTTCCTAAGAAGGCATATTTTTTCCCCAAGATAAATGATATAATCTGCTTAACATGTTTATCTGCTGTGCTAAATCATAGAAACATTGAATTGTTTAGGTTGAAAAAAGCCTCTTCTCTAGGACTGAGTCCAGCTGTTAAGCCAGCACTACTGTGTTCGCTGGGTTCACTGCTTAACTGTATCCCCAAGTGCCACATCTACACATTTTTTGAATGCTTCCTGGGATGGTGATTGCAGCACTTCCCTAGGCTGCTTGTTTCAATGCCTGACAACCTTTTCAGTGAAGAAAGTTTTCCTAATATCCAATCTAAACATGCCCTGGCATAACTTGAGGCCATTTCCTCTCATCCTGTCTCTTGTTAACCTGGGAGAGGAGACCACTCCCCACTGAGCTACAGCCTCCTTTTGGGTAGCAGTAGAGAGTAATGAAGTCTCCCCTCAGGGTAATAATAGACACACTATCCCCTTGTTTCATGACCAGTTTTCATGCTAGTGGGAACGGATGCATGAATTTGATCTCACAGGTATAAAGGAAACACTCAGTTGTCTGCTTTATTCCCTTTTTAAAATGGCATTTTTATCCTGATGTATTATTCGATTGGTTCTTTTTGAAGAGCTAAATGTTCTGGCTTCTTTTCTGTCATAACAATTTCCCTACCCAGTGATTGCTACCATAGCTTCTACTAACAGTTTTGGAATGATAGGTGCATTTTTTGGGTTGTAGTATGAAGACATTTGAAGTGTGAGACTCTGTACCATGTACTGTGCACTTTTTAAACAGTTCACTCAGTTCTCACAGAATTGTTTAGGTTGGAAAAGACCTTTAAGATCACTGTGCAGAGCATCTGAGCTCTTCAAAGTTACAAACCTCTGTTAGAGGTTTTCAGGAAACTACCCCAGACAATTAGTTTGAACATTTGCAGTCAAAGAGTGTTTTCTAATGGATCTCTACGCTATTTTAATTTTTGTTTTCTGTATTTAATGATGATTATGTAAGGAGAAATCTTACAAGTTGTCCTGGAATTCTAGGCAAGAACATCAGTTTGAAGTAACTTCTAGTGAATGTATTGCTTTTGAGTTTCCCAGTCTTTAGTGAGAGTTGAACTTGGCTGGTATGATGTCATTTGTCTGGCACCTTTGGTTTCTGCACACATTGCAAATAGTTTATCAGACTTAATCCTGATGATTTTTTTAATACAACTAGCTGTTCTCTAGCTGGACCTCTCTTTTCTTCACTTAGTCCACCTCTTAGTTGGTTACCTTAAGTTACAGCTTCTGAATGCGACGTAGGGCTCATTTGTTTTAGGTATTTTCTGTTAATGTATTGCTTTCAGTTGCCCACGACTTGCCAGGGACAGAAGAGGCTGATCCGCTAGTCTGTGGACCAGGTGACTTGAATTTGTAGTGCTCTGAATTGCTGACTTCTGAGGAAATCAGTTTGGGCAAAAGCAGTGTTTCTTTTAAAAATGTGACTTAACAAGGCTTGGCTGTAGGTGGGGTCTGATAGCGTCAAAAAGCGCATTTGTGACTCTTGAAAAGTTTCTTTTAATTGCAATTCCAAGGTAATTGTGTGAGCAGTTTGTCTAGACACGGGTAAGAGGTGTTCCCTGCAAGGGAGGGTGTGGGTACTGTGTGTGGCATGATATGCTCGGAAATGCTGAACAGCTGAGATGTGTTGTGAGCCTGCCAGCCTTAGGGCTTGTGCAAAAATGCCGTTGTTTTGCTGGAGGAGCTGTGTGTCAGGAATGTCTTGCTGCCTCAGCTGACTTGTAGTTCACCTCGCTGTGACCTGTCTTCCTGAGGGTGAGCGGATGTCCGGGTAATCTAATAGTGGCCTGCTTACTTGGGACACGTAAAGCTGATCCGAAAAAGAAAAGGCTTCTCACCAAAGCCTGCGTCCTAGCTGTAACATGGCTGGTGCCTCTGTGCAAATTCAGATTAGTTTCTGTGTGGATAAAGGAAAGATTAGGACGTGCTGAACACTTAGAGTTTGTATATCTATCTTCACTTGTGCAAAATCACTTAATGAAGAAACAATAACCCTTGAAAACTGCAAGCTGACTAATGACTAACTTGAGGATGAACACATGAACATTCTGCATGTATCAAACTCCATTTCCTGAAAAACATGGCAAATTAACATGATCGTGTCCTTTAAGCCTAATGAAAATAGCAAATTGTCATACAGTTTTGATAAGTTTTAAATTTTAGGAAGGTTCTGCTAATTTTTAGTAATTCTGCAGGATGTGCTCAAAACTGTGGGTAAGCTAGTGCTGGATTAAGTCTTCTAAGCTTTCCATTTTGATAAAGGACATGCTTTCTTGTGATGGCAGGCAGGCTTAAGGTACCTGTATGTAAGAGGTTTTAAGTTTGAACCTTTAGGAAGCTTGCTTTTCTGTACTTTTTCTTTCTTTTTGTAGCACAAACCTCCTACACACTCTCTTTCAAGCCCTGCAAAGATAAGATAACTGTTTCTTCTGAATATTTTTACTATGAGCAGCNAACTGTTTCTTCTGAATGTTTTTACTATGAGCAGCAGAACTTTGTAAGCAAAGCCTGTGGGTGCCTCTGTATTTGACCATAATGCAGTCTACTGCATTCAAACAGCTAGTGACTGTAGTTGTTCAAGTAACAAGAAAATAAAGTATTTTACTAAAAAGGTTTTTTGCATGCTGACTTTATACAGGGACGTAGACTACTTTTTATTTGTGCCCATAAGCCTTTTCTTGCAGTCAGGAGGCCTAGATTCCAAGCACTATCTTGGTCCAAAACAATCACCTAGACACTGAGGCTTGAAGTAATACACGAGGTGTAGCCAGTTTTGTTATAATCCTGCACTGACAACTGGTGAACTGATATNAACTGGTGATCTTATATCTCCTTGGAACTACTTCAGGGGGTGATGCCAGTGGTTCTTGCTGCTCACATGCCAACGTACAGTTGCTGTTTACAAACCTAAATGCGCCAGTGAATGAACTGGGAAGGACAGCCGTGTCTTATGGAAAGTGCAGTGATACGAGTTCTATATTTAAATATTTCGTGATGGGGAGATACTGCAAAATAAATACTGCAGTGATGTATTCTAATGCTGCTGGCTGTGGTATATAGTGTATTTGAAACTCTGAAGACTAGACCAGGATCTTGTACTGGGCACTGCATGAAGTTAGTGGAGGTTGTTTGCTCTTAAGGAATGCATTTTCTCAGTGCTTTTCTGCAGTGTTTTTGTTTCTGTTTGGTTTTTTTAGCCAGTAGAGCTGTGTTTGCAGAGAAGCTTATGGTTATTTAAGTCAATGACAGTAAACAAAATGGGATGCAACTACATCTCTTCCATGCTAGTGGGTTGCACAGATTAGCCTAAATGTCTGCCAGCATAGTTTTCTTGGCAGTGCCTTGCAGTCTCCTTACTCAAGAGCAGTTGTCTAGAGCTGGCAGATAATTGTCATGACAGACACTCGTATCTCCTCAGTATGCAGAAGAACTCTTCCAACTGTGTACATCCTGATACTGAGTTGTGTAAAAAGTGGAGGGAAGATTAAAGGATGTGGGACTTGAAGAAGACTGATGCAAGGAGAATAGGAAAAATTGGATGAGAGAGAGAAACAATAGAAGGAAGCTCTGAAGTTGACAGCTGCTTGATACAGTCTATTTTAATTTCAAAAAAAAATCTTTAAAGAATGTTATTCAAAGTCTTTGAGTAAACTGGGCCATAATTTGAAAACATAAAGTGCTTGCATGGGTTGTTTAAGAGCCTGAAAGCAGAGGGTGATAACTGCCCATTGCTATGAGGAGAGAGGCAGATGCTGGAGTCCCA
>VYZQ01027635.1:0-21645 GCA_013400655.1 Mystacornis crossleyi | reverse complement strand
GTGGTGAAGTCACTTCATTCAAGACACAGTAGTACACTGTNACACAGTAGTACACTGTCAATCTCCATCAGACTTGCGCACAGGCCAGATGGGGCTATGGAAGGGTGAATGAGCCTTGCTGACCACTCCTTGGCCCTCCAGCTCACAAATCATTTTATGGATGGGGACCACAGAGTATCTGTCAGTGAAGTATTGCTGACGGTGCACTGTTGCTCTGGCAATCAGTACCTATTGTTCTTGAACTCTCAGTAGTCCCATAGCAGAGGGGTCATCTGAGAGACCAGACAAGGTTCTCAATTGTCTGATGCCTTCTGTCTCTACTGCAGCTATACCTAAAGCCCAGCGATGCCCTTTTGTGTCTTTGAAATATACATTTCTGAGATAGTCTATGCCAAGGATGTATGGTGCCTCTGGACCAGTCACGATGGGGTGTTTCTGCCACTTGTTCCCAGTTAAACTGACTTCAGCTTCCAGTATAGCCAGCTGCTGGGATCCTCCTGTCACCCCAGAAATAGAAATGGGCTCTGCTCCCACATACCTTGATGGCATCAGAGTACATTGAGCGCTGGTGTCAACCAAAGCCATATATCTTTGTGGGTCAGACATGCCAGGCCATCAGATCCACACAGTCCAATAGATCCGGTTGAGGCAGGGTCCCTCTAATCCTGGTCATGGTACACGTTGCTCCCATCCAGTGAATATGCTCCTGAGGTCCCTTCAAGAGGATCAGTCATATTATCATTCCTATACCTTCTGGGGTTCTGTGCATAAGAGACGAGCAGCGTTGACTCTAGATGAGCTTCTTGTGGTAGCTGTTGCTCTTTTCAGTTCACGTACCCGGGCTGCTAAGGAGGAGGTGGGTTTTCCATCCCACTTCCTCATGTCATCTCCATGCTCCTGAAGGAAAAACCAGAGGTTACCTTGTGGAGTGCATCCTCTCTCCCTGGCTGGGGGACGCCGGCTCCTGATGGAAGAGACTCGTGTTGGTTCTGCAGAGCAGGTAAATTTCCTGCAGAAGTTCCTTTTTCAGTTTCTGATGGCCCTCTTCAATCAAGTTCCGAATTTGTTCAGCCAGCTTTGTTTCCACAGANAGGGATAGAGAGCGAGTGATAATCTCTGGCTCCAGCTCTTCTGCTGGGTGCGAAGGTCCTGCCGCTTCGTCGTTGGTCACTATGCGGACTGATGTGCTTTTTGATTTCTTCTTTTGGACAGGGGCAACTGCTACTGGCTTAGGCTGTTCGGGTTCGGTGAGGGTTTGCGTGGAGACGTTGATGGTGCTTTTGGTTTCTTTCTCCTCTGTGACAGTCTGCGTAGACATGGGCACAGTTTCTTTGCTTTTGGTTTTTTTCTCTTCTGTGACAGTCTGTGTAGATATGGACACAGTTGCTTTGCTTTTTTTTCTCCTCCTGAAGAAGACGCTGCATGTGGGTGGTGGTCCAAATACAAGTATGTGTATTTAAGGAGGCCTAGCAGTGTGACATAATCAATCTGACAGAAAGGCACAGGAATCATGTCTGGGTATAGATGGGTGATATGGGATATAACAGCATGAAGTCACTCCATGACACCACACCACGTAGTGTTTTGTTATGTGGCCAGTGATGAGCAGAATGATCTAACACAACTTTCTAAACACATGAATAGCCTTAGTGAGGGGAGTAGAAGGTCTTAGCCAACAGAGGTTCCTGGTTGGCTTTAACTCCTGTTATCCTCTGAGCCAAGAAAAATCTTTTCCCTATGAAATAGCATTTCGAAGTGTTTTGGTGCTTTGCACTCTGTGAAATGATTACAGAAGTTTCTCCCAGTTTTAACGCTCTCTGTGCACCTTCAAAACACCAACTGTCCTGCTTCTGTCAACTCCAGTAGAACACTGAGGCAAAAACTAACAAAATCTCTACATTGCCTTACTCTTTTAGCTAGAGAGCACTGACCCATGAAACAAACAAAATTCTGTTGTGAAATTCTTCATTCCATTGTCATGGACTTACTCAGATTCGCTTTTGCTGATACAGATCATAAAGTAAAATTATTGATGCACTGATAAACCCCATAATTGGGTGCTCTGCTTTTTATCAAGATATAACTTTTCACTAATATATTATACTTATTTAGGCATTTAATCATTTAGAACTACAAAAATGCTACTGATGAGACAGAGTAAGAGAGTGAAGTTAGTTTGGACTCAGACTTTCCTTATGGAAGAGCATTTCCTAGTTTTATTCCAAAGTTCACAACATTAACACACACAGAGCTTTTCTTTCATTTCATTTTTGATACACTAATCTCTTCATTACTCATCCTTTTTCTACATGAAACATTGCTAAAATAAGAGAATTCAACACTTCTGATGACCAAACAATATCCTTCATTAACCTCCAAACACTGCACACAGACTGTGTAGTCTAGACTGAAAATTTAACAGCATTTCTGTAGAACTATTCCCAATAGATGCTCATACATACAAACATAAACATGATACAGAGAGTTGACCATACAGACAGGTGACAATTTGAAATGCATTAAAGAGCAATACATTTAATATATCTTTGTTACAAAGTTTCAGTGGGTCACAAGATGTATACCCGTTATTGGCTACCAAGCAGATTAACTGAAGAACTGTAGTAAACACTAAGTCAGAGTTTATTAGCATTAATGGTGAGTAAAACCATAAAAACTTTTAGTAATTAAAACGAGGTGAAATTTTCAATGGGACTCTTTTTTTCTTAATAGCCTGAATATTAAATTTAAAATTATCTAAACAGTTAAATCTAATGATTTCTCTCTAAGAGTTCAGTTCCTAAAAAAATTTTTTTAAATGGCATTAAGGTCCTATTTTTCTGTAATTTTAGTGTAAATAAAGGTGAATAGTGTAAATAACGCATAAAACGTAAAAAAAGTGAAGAAGATAAACAAGGGGATTTTATATTTAAATTACAAAAATAAAGAGAAACTTTTCAGAAATGCCACATTAGTTCAGTGTTCAAAGCCTATATTACTAAAACACTCTGTAAAACTACTAAGAATCATGAATACGAAGTATGTGTTGTATGAGAATAAAGGAATCAGGTTTGAGCTACTTGGCATGGATTTTCCAATTCTTTTACCTTGAACCTACACTGGAAATCGCAAATACCCTTTATCAAAGTTTGTCGCATCATCATATATTTCACTTTTCCCTGAAATATTTGATGCTACCGCAAGTTAGCAATGCTTTTTTTAGTTTCTGTTCACCTTTCTCTGAGATAATTTTAACAGCCCATTGTCCTCAAGAAGAGTCCAGGCCTGATTCCTGACTAAGCTTTGAAGAAAATATATTACTGTGCAAGAACATAACTCAAGTATTACTATGCTCAAATATTTGCTTGTGTTTTCCTGGGCAATAAAAGCCATATTATTTGAAATGTACCGTATGTCACGGATGTATAAAGTATCAAGCATCATTTGTTAAATCTAAAGAAATGTAAAGCTGTAAGAAATAGACATTAGAACAAAAGATTTAAAATGTCTTACCTGACAAAAGAATGTTTCAGAGAAAGGTAAAATAGAAAAATACTTTTTATTTCTTCAGAAAAGCAACAATGATGAATTTACTCTGATTTAAAAAAGCATTATCCAACAAAGATTTTTTTCTTACAAATTATCATTATAAAGGCACCAGATAGGTTTTCAGGCCTCTTCTCCTTTTCCTCAGAGAAAAGAACAGCTAAGTTTTTCTTTCTTTAATGACAACAATCAATTGCAATGTTTCAAAACACTCATGTTGTTGCTAGTAGTGGCGATTGAAGAGATGGTAAGTGTAATAACCATCATTAATTAAAAAAAATAAAATGAGGTCTCTAATGAAAAAAAATGGAGAAAGAATTTTAATCAAGGACTGAATGAGGAGAAAGAAAAGACAGAAAACCCAAATACTAAAACACGTTTATATTTTTAAAATAAATACCTGTGATAATTTTTATGCAAATACTGGTAGCCAGTAAAACTTGATACGGAATGATAGCCATTTATACTTTGAGCTCCTAAATACAAAATTTACTGTTGTCGTATACCGTTAAAAAATTAAAGGGACAACTAGAAAAAGGGAATAGTGCAATCATACACTAGATGAAACATTAGGCACATAGGAAACTAAGAATGATGGCTAGAGAGAATACAATTATACTTTGCTTTGCAGTTTTCTATTTATGTTTTTTCAGGCATGTTTGTAGGCAAGAACTCAACGAAGCCCTAAGCCTTTCCTTCTTCCTCTTATTCAGTCAACCATGTGGCATGTGCTGCTCTGATGAAATATTTGCACTAAACAGAATGTAAGTACAAAGCATGCAGTGATGGATAGCACTGTCTTTCTTGGAATTTTTTTTTTTTTTTAAATCAGGAAATTCTAAACACACTTCTCCCCTATGCTATCAAATCACAGAATAACTGGATTAATTTGGAGTTGCAGCAATATCAGAGCAGTCACTAATGTTGCACGGAAAATAAATAAATAAATCCCACAAAGGCTTGTCACTTTTCCAGCTCCTGAAATAATGTATTATTAAAAACAAATTATGGTGTGTCAAACTGCATCGTATTATGATGTGATGTAGATGTAAAGCAGACATAAATCCAAGACTTTGGGAAATAAATTTATGATGTCCTGTGTAGCTTCATGCCATGAAATGAAGTCACAAAATTATTGTAGTGTATTACTGGAAGCAGCTTTATTTCCCCCCAGTATCATTTAAAGTCTCAGCTGAGAAAAACATACTCAGGAAAGGATTCTGATCCATAATGAGGAAAAAACATAAATATTTTTTCCCTCTCCTTGTCTTCCAAAGCTGGTTCTTTAGTTTTTTGATTTTTTTTTCCTTTTACTAGACTTAGCAGAATTTTGAACTTCTCAGGTTTGGCTTAACTTAGCAACAAATCCACAACCAGTTGACTACATTTCATCAGCTTCAATTGTAATAATTTGAATCAGTTGTGAATATGACAGAAAAAAATATTTAAACTGTAAAGGGAAATCTTCTGGCACATTCTGCATTGCAGCTGCTTCCTGGCCTAGTATTTGCCCATGCTACCATGGTGTCAGGAAATCTGTGCAGCCCTGAGCAAAGGTTCCTCACTTGAAGACCATTTTGAGGGATAACTCCAGGCAGACTAGCTAGCCAGCACCAACATTGCCTTGTGAGCATCACCCATATCCCTCTATTTTCTCTGACAGTTATTTGGTGATTTGGTCATTTTCAAGCAAGTTAATTCAACAGAGCTTTGGCCAAGTATGTCCCTAACTTATGATACCTATGGTAGACATTAATGTTTAAAAGTCTCCTTTAATGACACAGATTTCAGATTAATGCCTTTGTCTAATCTGCTATTATACTAAAACTGTTAGCTCTTTAGAGAAGGAATTGTCTTTTTTGTCATATTTGAATGTTTTGGCTAGAATATCTGCCCCCTGCTCAGACAAAAAGGCCATGAAAAATGGTGTTGTGTCCCTGGAAGTGACCAGTACAGAATCCTTAAGTGACAGCTCAGGAAAAATCAGATGAAGCATATAGTCATACTTCTCCAAAATACTGTGCTGCATTTAGCCTTTTTATAACAGAGCCATTTCCCTTTTTTTGACATGTAGAATATCTCTCTAAAATTCTCAGGATACATATGATTACTTCTCATAAAATATTGTTCCAAATAGTGGACATCAACAAATTACTGTGAGCTAACAAAGTTGTATTAACAATTTAAGTGCTTTCTTACTATCGTTCTAGTGATATGGAATCATGGGCTTACCCTACTGTATGTAAGGCATAGCATAGATAGCATATATCGTACATGGCATGTTTTAAATATTATTAGCTGTCTGATAAATTTACAAAAACTATTTTACAGACCTCTCAAACCACAATATACATGCGTCCTGGTTTCAGCCAAGGACAGCACTAATTTTCTGCAGTAGCCATGAGGGGGCACAGCCTGGTGATGCATGGGCATGGCCAAGACCCTAATATTATTCTCTACCATCTTAACATCACTGCCAGCGGCAGGGGAGACAGACTCTCTCTCACTTCCGAGAAATCCCCGGTCACAGTGTTGCCTGTCTGTTCATATGGGTGTGGGACCTAACACACATGTTCTCCTATATGATTCTTACAAGTACTCTTTTTCAGAGCAGAGAGTGGGATCAGGATTGCTTTGTCACTGTACTGTGATATCAGTTTATGACATTATAATATCAAGGGCAGTAAGGGTCATTTGGGATGTGTGTTCAGTGTTGTTCTCCTGCCTTGGCTTGGGTTATATGTCCGGGAATTCATTAATAATCATACTGTGATTTCAGCTGCCAGTTGGGTATGCTCGCAGTGACCTGTCTGCTCTGACGCTGGGATATTATGGCGTATGGTATGAAACTAGATGGTAGTGAAGCCAAGCAACTGTGATCCCTGCCCCAGGATATAGGTATCAACAAGGGGATTGTGAAGAGGACAGAAAGTCTCAACGGGCAGCTCCTGCCAAGTGGGAAGGAAAGGTGTTCTCTCAAGGATGAACTAGTAGTGTGCCCAAGCAGATGGAATGCTATGGAGAAAGGTATCAGGTACCTGAGAGAATTACCTATGATGGAGAAAATCTACAGGGATTCAAATAGCAAGCAGTCCCCTGTGGATCCAGATGAGATCCAGTGTGTACCATCCCTGTGGTGGAAGTTTGTATGGAGCATGTTATTGTCATGCACCTACTCACTGGCATTGATGTCAATGGAAGAAGGAGTAGAAACAGTGCTTGATATGACTCTCTGCTTCTAACCAACAGGGTAGTTAACATCTGAAGCCGTACTAATTGAACAGGCCCTGCCCAATCAGAACCGTCTTGTATTCTGTAAAAGGGAATAAAGTCCCCATTGTGCATATGAGAAATAGTCCTGCCTCAAGCAAAAGCATGCCTATCTCTGGGATTTTTTTTGCTGAAGGCACTGGGTGCTCTTGGTGGGTAATGCAGAGGGACCAGGAAACTCAATGTGCCCCTCAAGGGAATTCAATTTTTGGGTGAGAAGAGTCTGTAATGTTGAACTGTATAATGTAGGTTGCTGAATGACACTACCAGTGTATGCCAGAACTACCATGGACAATGAGTATGGACTGCTCCAGTTACACCAGTTGTGAGCTCCTGATGCACAGTACAACCCCAGAAGCTCACCAGCCCTCCTGCCCTGAAAGACCTCTAGGACAGATAGAACCCACAGTTATGGACTGAATGAACTCAACAGACATCTTGGAGGAACAGCTGCTGACTGTGGAAATGATACCTGTGCTTGTGTAAATTTATACATGTACGTGTATGTATACGTATATGTGTATGTATATAATTGGAAGGTGTAGGCTCTGGGCATGATGTAGAAGGCATAGAATGGAGGTTGGATAATGTCCTGGTTTCAGACAACAGGATTAATTTTTCACAGTATCAGGGAGGGACTGGAGCCTGGAGATGCATGGGCATGGCCAAGCCCCTGATTCTTATTTGACACCATCTTATGTCATTGTTGGGGCATTCTCTCTCACTTGTGAGAAGGGCCTCCCTTTTCAGGGTGACAGATAGTGTGGTGTGATGCAGCAGTCATATTTTATCATGATTTTTCTTTCTAAACCATTACTTACGCTTTTTGTTAGTAATATTGTTGCTGTTACTGATGGTTTTCTTATCTTATTGCTGTTTCCAGTAAGTTGATCTTATCTCAGCCTGTGATCTCTGCCTTTTGTGTCTCCAATTCTCCTCTCCACCTGTACAGCCATCTGTAAGTGGAAGAGGAGGATGAGGGGAAGTACATGAGTGGCATGTGGTTTTGGAATCTTGGTGAGGGGGGCATTAATTTAGGAAGTACTATTCGAAAATATGACAACTTAGCTGTATATATACCCTCTTATTTGCATTCATATGCAGTAGTCTGACCTTTGAATTCAAATATGCATTCATATTTTGAAATGGCCTGATTTTAGAATAGCGTGAAATCCATGAAAATACTAAGGATGAGTGCACCCTCATGCTTTAATTAACATTAAGTTAACCTGCAAAATAGTGAAATGTCAGTTTCCACTGACTACATGAGAGATAAGCTAGACCCTTAGGCAGGATATATGTGCTGTCCAATAGACTATAAATTAAATAGAAAGGTCAGTTGTACCATTCTAAAGGGATCCAAGTGCACATCAATAGTGGCATGTTTACTGGCTGCTGACATGAGCAATTGGGGAAGTGTAAGCCCGTCGTAAGGGACTTCAGAGTACATATCAGCAGAAATATTTAGTATGAGACAAGACTAATAAAAAAGAGATTATTTCCATTCCATCAGGTGTATCAGAAATACAATGTGTTGCAAAATCTATTTTCTAAGGCTATCAATAAAAAAAATAAATTGTTTCTAAAATGCAGTATTAATTTATCATGGAAAGAGCTTACAGCACATTTATAATATAATACACGAGTACCATAGCAGTAGTACTGTAAAAGATCTAATTGCTACAAGTGTTGAGCATGTGACAGTGCACTCTGTTGGTAGTGTGATGTGAGGATTGCTGATGAAGTAATTTCCTTCAGTGAACTGTAAAATGAAGCCCTCTGCCTGAGTTACTGTCTCATGTGAATGAAATTGACAGCATAATTCTAGAGTCTATTTTAGCCTCTGTTTGGTCAATTAAAAAAAAATATAAAGAAAATGAAATACAAGCTAGTGGCGGGCTGTCAAGCAACCTACTGCCAGGCAAGAGTAGTTTTTAGACTTCCCCTTGGAAACAATGCTGTGACAGGGTTTCTTTTAAGTCTTCAACACATCACACTTTTAAGCTCCAATAAAAAGAACAGAAAAGCCTCTTTTAGTCCTTTAGAAATTCTCTGTAGGCACTGTGGAATGCTTAAAATTAGTCATTTTTCCTGTGCTGTCTTCCACAAAAATAAAATACATTTAAAGTAGTTGCTCCCTGGGAGATACAAGCCATAATTGCTAGTGACACTATCATAGAGGAAGAAAAGACTGCACACCAAAGATGCACATGGTATCTTCCAAAAATTATTGATGAAGATGTGACCACGTAATCTGTTTTTAAAAGGGGCAGATATTTGTTGCCTTCTTCAAAAGCGTTAAGTTTGTCATTAGCTTATGGGTCATAGATCACACTTGGAGTGCCTAAGCTTAAAGACACACTTCATTGAACTCCATCTAGCAAGCTTTCATGCTTATGAAGGTGTTCCTCTCGATTGCTTTTCATCTGGGCTGCAGAGTGATTTGTTTGGAGGGTGGCATTGATTAAGTGCAAGAGAATCATGGTTTACTGTGACAGCTGCTAGGCCTCTGTCAACAAATCAATGGGGCTTTTTCGCTTTTTTTTCTGTGCCTTTTTTCCCTGTGGTATTCTTAGCTCTCCTGTTAGCATCCTGCTGTTACTGAAGATTAAAAACATCTTTATAGCTGTCTTATGATTTAACATTTTCTGATTTGTCAATCACATAAAATGTTTATTGGATGGGTAAAAGGGCCTCTGCTCCTGGATTCTCCAGGATATAGAGAATACATAGTAGTAAAGGATGTACAACACCACAATATTTCTTCTAAAAAAAAAAAGTTGCGCATTTCTACGTAGATGAAAGCATGAATATCAAACTTGGCTTTGATGAAATTACGTGGAGGAAAGCTTTCTACTGTTCTTTTCTAAAACACTTACCGCAGTGTATATTTCTGGTCGTAAAGCATAGGTTTCCAAATTAACTTTAAATAGCAATCAAGTGACAAATAGCCTAATTTTGTTTTTAATAAAGTCACTTCAAACATTTATATTTTATATTTTATATATTTATTTCACATCAAACATCTCATCATAAATTTTCTACAACCTTGTATTTTTATTGTTATTTTCAATCTTTTTTCCAGATTTGTTCTAGGAACAGAGATTCTCAGATTTTTCATTTAAGATTCTTACTTTTATTCAAATTTATTCTCAAAAACTAATTAAGGAATCTATTTATAGAAAAGCAGTTAAAACGTTTTTCTTATATATGGCACATACATAGCAGACCATGTTATCCACTTACTGTCCAAGGCCCGTTTGGATAAGGCTTTGAGCAACCTGGTCTGTGGGGGTGTCCCTGCCCATGGCAGGGGAGGTTGAAACTAGACAGTCTTTAAGATCTGTTTCCAATCCTTAGCATTCTATGATTCATTCATTTATGTGCTTAATTTTGGGTCATAAATTTGTAGTTCCATGGTTAAGCACATATATTTTTATTCAATTAAAATTTAAAAATTTAGAATGTTGAAATAAAATGTAAAAGAGATAAATCAGTAGTCTGTTTTTTTTTCAAATACTTGGTAGGAAAATGCTATCTGGTAACCAGGAAGAAGGAACCTTTTTGATTCAAAGAAACCTTAACTTTAAAAATGCACCCAGAAAAAAAAATACAATGCAAAGGAAAAAATGTATTGTCAAGTTGAAGTTACATTGTCAATAATAGAGATAAAAGAACAGCATAAGATAATTTTAGGAAGTGCTACAAAAATCATAAAACATCATTGTACTGATTTTAAAATATGAATGCATGGACATAAAATCCTGATGAGTCCAGTATTTTGGATGAGTCATCTAAAGGTGTAAGTTTTCTATAGAAGCTTAGACAGGCGAAATACTTTCACATGCAGATGGTATAAAAGCCATCCTTGGAATACCTCATCTTCCAGTTACAAAAGATATATTGAACACAAAAATGCATTGTTCCATATAAAAACTGTTCCATTAGAGTTATACTCATAAAATTTTCAAATATATTTATATATACATAAAACTTCCACTTAGTGAAAACACTGAGAATCTGAAATAGCAGGATTTTGTTACTCAAAGAAATGCTCAGAGAGTGCTTGTGGATAAAAAGGATTGCAACTCTTATCTTTGCAAAAGATGCCCCAAGAGGCAAAACACACAATTTGGAAATAACAGAAAAGACAGCAAAACAAATGGGATTTTACCATCAACTTTTGTAAAATTTCTGCTGAAATTTCTGGAAGAAGCCAGATCTTCTAAATTATATGTATTGCAGAAAATAAGCTTCAGAATACAACTTCCCTATGTCCTGATAGCTTTTACATAGTAGCAAGACCTGCAAGCTTGACCATGTTTCAAACAGGTATTATACTATTGAATAATCAAAAGTAAGTGGTGGTGGTGGGAGGTGGGGTGGTGGGGCAAGGCTGTGGGAGTGTTTTGTTGTTGTTTGGTTGTTTGTTGGTTTTTGTCTGTTTTTATCCAGCTGAAGTATTCCTTTATATACAGTAGCACACAATGTTACATCAGGCTGGTGCCCGTTCCCCAGGGCTCAGTTTCAGGGACAATGCTCTGCCGTGGTTTGACGCAGGTTAAAACGTCAAGTACATGAAGTCTATTTGCATAAGGGGAAAATTAAAGACTATTGAGGAAAACAGGAGAACTGCAAGACAAAAAAGGTTTAGACTTAAACAGCTGCATTATAAAGAAAGTTTATTGCTAACAGAATTAAAAGTAAAAAGAGAAATAATAAGAAATTAAAGCAAACTCCCCTTTCTTCCAGCATCCCCTCTTTCTAACCCACTTGCACAAAGGATAACAAAACACGGGATTTGGTCAGTGTTGCAGTTCTTAAAAGTGTCTTCCTTGTGCTTAAGGAAAAAGTTTCTTCTGCTATGCTGTGGAATTCTTCTCAACTCAGCAATCTGGCCGGTAAATACAATTTGCAGAAGTGAAAAAATATCTCTCCCATGAAAATCTCACAGTCCCTTCACACTGCCAGTCATGGGCCACAACATGGGGTTTTTAGTCTTTTTAAAGATGAATTATTCTAGCCTGAAAACAAAGGCTCTCTGCTTCAAAATCTCTAAAAGCTTCTTCACAGCTATATAACCTGGCATAGGCATTTCTTATTTTCATAGGCATGGATTTTCCATCTCCCCATGTACTTCAAAATGGATTAAAGAGATAAACAGTTTGTGGTATTACAGTTTTTTTACCATGGCCTACAAGAAGCATTTTTAAGCTCCACGCTGGGCGTGCCTCCACCCTCCTTTCCCGCTGCCATCTTGGCTTTGTCCCATGTGACCTACTTTCCCTTTCTTTCTGACCTTGGAGCTGCCATGTTCTTCTCCCTGATATGATTTGCTTTACTTTTCTTTCTCGCTGACTTGGAAGAAAAGGTGTCCTCGTCGGCTGCGTGTGATGCTCTTTTCGATTCGGTGTGAGCTGTGCTGGCTGCACAGAGGAGGCTCCGCCAGTCTGCCCTGGCTCTGCGCGCAGCTGTACCAGCCACGCGGAGGAAAGGGGAGGGCCGCCGGTCCCCAGAAGCGGCGCTGGGTGGTTTTAGCTGTGCAGCAGGTCATGGCTGTTTTTTAACTGTCCATGGCTCCGGGATGGCTTCCCCACAGCGACCTGGGTTCCGTGCCACTGCACTGGGGGAGGGGAAGTGGGAAGGGGGAAGGGGGCCCAGCCTGGGCCCAGGACAGGCCCGGAGCCTCCGCCCAGCCCTGGAAGCTGGAACAAAGAAGAGAAGTTCCCACCCTGGCACGCTGTTTAAATATGCAAATCACAGAAGCGCCCTTAGCTCAGGAACTTGTCCATCAACTCAGTTTCAGCCTATTACATGCTCTTAAATCATAGAATCACAGAATAAGTTGGGTTGGAAGGGACTCACAGGGATCATTGAAGTCTGACTCCTGGCCGTGAACAACACACAAGTCACACCATGTGCCCAAGAGCTTTGTTCAAATGGTCTTTAACTCTGTCATGCTGGTGCTGTGACCACTCCCTGGGGAGCCTGTTTTTATAAATGATCTGGACAGAGGAATCAAATGTACGTTACTTGAGTTTAATGAAGGTACTAAACTTCAGGAGGAGATGTGGACTCTCGTGAGGCTGGAGGGGCCTTACGGAGAGATCTGAGTAGGCTAAAGAGCTAGGCAGTCACCAGCTGTATGAAATTAGAGAGCAGGGTTCTCCACCTGGGATGGAGAAATCTTTATTTTATACACAAGCTGGGGCATGGAAGACTGGAGACCAGCCCCATGAGAAGAGATCTAGGGTCTTGGGTTGATGGCAAGTTGAAAATGAGGGCACTCTCTGTCCTGGAAGCCAGGAGGGCCAACCGTGTCCTGGGTGCATCAGGCACAGCATCACCAGCCAGGCAAGGGAGGTGACTGTCCCACGCTACTCTGTGCTGGTGCAGCCCCACCTCAAGTCCTGTGTGTGGTTGTAGGCACCTCAATATAGGAAGGATGTCAGAGCATTAGGGTGTACTCAGAGGACGGGGACCAGGATGGTGAAAGGCCTCCAGGGCAAGAATTCAGAGGAGTGGCTGAGGTGACTTGGGGGGTTTGGCTTGGAGAAGGCTGAGAGATGACCTCATGGCAGTCTCCATTTTCCTCAAAGGGTATAGCCAAGGCAGAGCTGCTGATCTACTCTCTGGTGAGCAGCAATAGGACAAGAGGAAATGAAATTAGGCTACATTAGGAGAAGTTCAGACTGGAGATTTGGAAGTGTCTCTTTACTGAGAGAGTGGCTGGTCACTGTAACTGCCTACCCAGGGCAGTGGCTGAGGCACCAAGCCTGATGGAATTTAAGGAGTGTCTGGACAATGCTCTCNGGCCCAGGACAGGCCCGGAGCCTCCGCCCAGCCCTGGAAGCTGGAACAAAGAAGAGAAGTTCCCACCCTGGCACGCTGTTTAAATATGCAAATCACAGAAGCGCCCTTAGCTCAGGAACTTGTCCATCAACTCAGTTTCAGCCTATTACATGCTCTTAAATCATAGAATCACAGAATAAGTTGGGTTGGAAGGGACTCACAGGGATCATTGAAGTCTGACTCCTGGCCGTGAACAACACACAAGTCACACCATGTGCCCAAGAGCTTTGTTCAAATGGTCTTTAACTCTGTCATGCTGGTGCTGTGACCACTCCCTGGGGAGCCTGTTTTTATAAATGATCTGGACAGAGGAATCAAATGTACGTTACTTGAGTTTAATGAAGGTACTAAACTTCAGGAGGAGATGTGGACTCTCGTGAGGCTGGAGGGGCCTTACGGAGAGATCTGAGTAGGCTAAAGAGCTAGGCAGTCACCAGCTGTATGAAATTAGAGAGCAGGGTTCTCCACCTGGGATGGAGAAATCTTTATTTTATACACAAGCTGGGGCATGGAAGACTGGAGACCAGCCCCATGAGAAGAGATCTAGGGTCTTGGGTTGATGGCAAGTTGAAAATGAGGGCACTCTCTGTCCTGGAAGCCAGGAGGGCCAACCGTGTCCTGGGTGCATCAGGCACAGCATCACCAGCCAGGCAAGGGAGGTGACTGTCCCACGCTACTCTGTGCTGGTGCAGCCCCACCTCAAGTCCTGTGTGTGGTTGTAGGCACCTCAATATAGGAAGGATGTCAGAGCATTAGGGTGTACTCAGAGGACGGGGACCAGGATGGTGAAAGGCCTCCAGGGCAAGAATTCAGAGGAGTGGCTGAGGTGACTTGGGGGGTTTGGCTTGGAGAAGGCTGAGAGATGACCTCATGGCAGTCTCCATTTTCCTCAAAGGGTATAGCCAAGGCAGAGCTGCTGATCTACTCTCTGGTGAGCAGCAATAGGACAAGAGGAAATGAAATTAGGCTACATTAGGAGAAGTTCAGACTGGAGATTTGGAAGTGTCTCTTTACTGAGAGAGTGGCTGGTCACTGTAACTGCCTACCCAGGGCAGTGGCTGAGGCACCAAGCCTGATGGAATTTAAGGAGTGTCTGGACAATGCTCTCAGTCATACCATTTAGTTTTCGGCAGCCCGGGAAGGAGCATGGAGTCAGACTCAATGGTCCTTATGGGTCTCTTCTCACTTGAGATATTTGATGATTCCATGATTCTATGCAAGGAGTCCTACTTGCAGTTTCTTTCCAACCCTCAGTCAATTAGAAAATAATATAACGACAATAAGTTTTTGACAACACATCTATATCTCCACATCCTTCTTGCAAATCATCCAGCCTGTACCTGATTATCTACTGTCTTTTCCTACCAAATGTAAAAGAATACATACTGGAATAGAAAGGAATTGTTAATCACTAAAATTTAAGGGCTTTGAAATTGTATCAACTTGTGAATATTTATCAAAATACAGCCACCCATATGCCACAAAAACTCTTTATCCAATTTTTAGCATTTCAAAATTTTTTTAAATTTACAAATTAAGATTCTTTTATTGCAGAGAAATTTTGAAGATATTAAATAAACCAAAGTCTTATAAATATTAACAGAAACTTCCAAACTGTTGAAATTCTATGAATGCAGAGTTATCCCTGTGAAATTTTACTTCAGATACTTATTGATCAAAATGCTAGCATCAGATTAATTTTTTTATGATACATAATAAATGACAGGAAGGATCACAGATATTGCCTGTAGAAAGTGCTCTGAGAAATTATTTTTTCCTCTGATTAAGAAAAGTTACATGTGTGAGGCCTGGATGAACCTTCAGAGACTTCTCTGGCTATCAAGACCAAAACAAATTGTGGTCACTTCTTATGACATTTCCATTCAAGTAGGTGTACTATTGACTACCAGAAACTTCAAGCTAATAAGAAAATAAACAAACTAAAAATAAATAAACAAGCCCAACCTGAAAAAAAAACAAACAAAACACCCCAAACCCTCAACCATCAAAAAAGTCCTTAAAAAAACACAAAAACATGGACTTCTCAGATAAATATACTTCTCTATATTTTGTCACCTTTGTGTGATGAATGTTAGATTACTCATAGGTTCAGGTATAAATAATTTCCCATTGTGACCCCTTTCTGGAATCCAGTTTGAGTCAAAAATAGAAGAGAAGGGAACTATATTTACCATGCAAATTATCTTATACAGTGATTGCCTCATCATTAGGTTTTCATCTGAGATGCAGATAAGGATGACTGGAAATTTAAAAAATGTACAACTGTTAAAGAATTTTTGACAATTTTAAAGATGTTTGATTCTAACTTGTATGTTTGTACCACTTACAAGCAAATTTCAGAGACNCTGCTGATCTACTCTCTGGTGAGCAGCAATAGGACAAGAGGAAATGAAATTAGGCTACATTAGGAGAAGTTCAGACTGGAGATTTGGAAGTGTCTCTTTACTGAGAGAGTGGCTGGTCACTGTAACTGCCTACCCAGGGCAGTGGCTGAGGCACCAAGCCTGATGGAATTTAAGGAGTGTCTGGACAATGCTCTCAGTCATACCATTTAGTTTTCGGCAGCCCGGGAAGGAGCATGGAGTCAGACTCAATGGTCCTTATGGGTCTCTTCTCACTTGAGATATTTGATGATTCCATGATTCTATGCAAGGAGTCCTACTTGCAGTTTCTTTCCAACCCTCAGTCAATTAGAAAATAATATAACGACAATAAGTTTTTGACAACACATCTATATCTCCACATCCTTCTTGCAAATCATCCAGCCTGTACCTGATTATCTACTGTCTTTTCCTACCAAATGTAAAAGAATACATACTGGAATAGAAAGGAATTGTTAATCACTAAAATTTAAGGGCTTTGAAATTGTATCAACTTGTGAATATTTATCAAAATACAGCCACCCATATGCCACAAAAACTCTTTATCCAATTTTTAGCATTTCAAAATTTTTTTAAATTTACAAATTAAGATTCTTTTATTGCAGAGAAATTTTGAAGATATTAAATAAACCAAAGTCTTATAAATATTAACAGAAACTTCCCAACTGTTGAAATTCTATGAATGCAGAGTTATCCCTGTGAAATTTTACTTCAGATACTTATTGATCAAAATGCTAGCATCAGATTAATTTTTTTATGATACATAATAAATGACAGGAAGGATCACAGATATTGCCTGTAGAAAGTGCTCTGAGAAATTATTTTTTCCTCTGATTAAGAAAAGTTACATGTGTGAGGCCTGGATGAACCTTCAGAGACTTCTCTGGCTATCAAGACCAAAACAAATTGTGGTCACTTCTTATGACATTTCCATTCAAGTAGGTGTACTATTGACTACCAGAAACTTCAAGCTAATAAGAAAATAAACAAACTAAAAATAAATAAACAAGCCCAACCTGAAAAAAAAACAAACAAAACACCCCAAACCCTCAACCATCAAAAAAGTCCTTAAAAAAACACAAAAACATGGACTTCTCAGATAAATATACTTCTCTATATTTTGTCACCTTTGTGTGATGAATGTTAGATTACTCATAGGTTCAGGTATAAATAATTTCCCATTGTGACCCCTTTCTGGAATCCAGTTTGAGTCAAAAATAGAAGAGAAGGGAACTATATTTACCATGCAAATTATCTTATACAGTGATTGCCTCATCATTAGGTTTTCATCTGAGATGCAGATAAGGATGACTGGAAATTTAAAAAATGTACAACTGTTAAAGAATTTTTGACAATTTTAAAGATGTTTGATTCTAACTTGTATGTTTGTACCACTTACAAGCAAATTTCAGAGACAGATCAATTTTATGAGGGTCTTAAGGTACCAAAAACTACTAAAAATACCACGGCAAAAGGTATTATAATTTCACTTGTTTTTGCTTTGAAATTTAAAAAAGGTTCTACAGTTAGATCCTATGCAGTCAACAAGGGACAGGAAAGCAGTTCATGAGAAATTAAGAAAAAATTTTTGTGCCTTTTAACTGTGAGAGAGTAGGGATCTTCCAGCAAGGTGACAGTGCAATTCAGGTAAGAATAGGAAACAGAAATGATTTTTTGACCACCAAGCTTCCTCTGTCAATTTATGGTATTCATTCTGCCCCTAAAACTTCCAGTATCCTCAAACAGCTAAACATTGCTACTTGACATTAGTATCGTGATGACTATGAGAATGGACACAGGCTGTAGTACCATGGGCAGGCTGTGCTGGCATTGCAAATTTACTTGAATTTCTCAGAGCTCCAACTAGATAGAGCAAAGCAAAAGCATTGATGACTGTTGTCATATGCGGGTGCTTCCCACTCCAGGAATTGAAATTTTCCT
The DNA here is from genome assembly GCA_013400655.1 of Mystacornis crossleyi. Classification (NCBI taxonomy): domain Eukaryota; kingdom Metazoa; phylum Chordata; class Aves; order Passeriformes; family Timaliidae; genus Mystacornis; species Mystacornis crossleyi. The sequence continues at coordinate 3,637 of VYZQ01027635.1, read as the reverse complement.
GATCCCAGCTCTGGCTGCACTGCAACACCTTAGAAATGTCATTCCTTGCTTTATTTCTGTCAGGTTATTCCTACTTTTAGTTTCCTTAGTCAGACGTTTTACAGCAACTAATTGAAAAGCTATGTTCAATCTAACAGCTGACCTTCTCATTCAGAGTAAAAATTCAAAACTGTCTTATTCACAGCCCAGGTGACCACTGGACGAAATGGAATAATGGAACAATGCTACGGTTTCCTTGTTTTGGGCTTCTCAGTGACTTCCCTTATGAATATAGCTTGAAAGATTTCACTTTAGAGTTGTGAACACATCTTGCCAACAAAAACTTACTTATTTAGGGTATTTTACCTTTTTTTCAATAGCTGTTACTTCACTAAAAATTTCTTTCTGGTGAATAATTGGAAGGGAACATTAAGAAGAATAAAATTTTATCAATAAATGAACATCACTGGTCTAGTTTCACTCAAAGGAGAAACATCTACCTTTTCTAGCCTGGGGATGGGCTGAGAAATATTACAGAGCACTGCTGTGCTCTACTATCTGTTTTCAGTTTTACAGTTCTTTTGGCAAAGGTGCACCAGGAGCAGTCATATATTATGCTTGCATATATATATACATAAAAATATATATATGTGTCTTAAATGTAAAAAGCAGTAATGGGAACTTTTCCCTTGGAGCAAAGAAAACAAGCATCAGGCAAACCACTAGCTCAGTGACTTACAATGAGAGGTGAGTTTGGACATAAGAAAAAGTTAAATATAATTTCTCTATCACAGCGTCTGCACTGAAGTACAGAGCCTGATCAGTCCACAATGCTCAAACTCCACTTTATGCAGTTCTCTCTGTTAAAGTCTTACTAGTTAAAGTTGCTGCAGTAACAAACATGTCTTTAGTACTTGTGAGGGCTTTACCAAATTAAAGAGTAATAACAGAACTTCCATCCCATTTCAGTGCTATTTCCACATGCAAAATATGATACTTCTGGATTTCAGATCACTGTGTTCAATCTTCCTTTCCAGAAAAAAAAGACTCTTACTTAGAAATGTGACCTGAGTAGAGAGTCATAAAAATTTTATTCTAAGGTCTAAGGTCTTTGTTTTCCCTAAGGCCAGTTACGAAGAAATGTAATATAGGGAAGAGAACTACTTCTCATCAAATATCTGATACCGTTTTTTCAGTTACAACATAGTTCTGAGAACATCTTCTCAGTTACCATAAAGATCTCAGTGCTTCATTAGGCCTTTTAACCAAATTCTGCTTCACTGCTATTTGTTCCTCCAAAAGGAGGAGTAACATTCCTTTGTGGGAAGGTGACCCTTTAAGGTGAAAATTTTCTGGGTACCAAAAACCTTATGTCCACACCAGGTTTCCTTGTAATCACACAAACTTCAAGACTACCTTGGAACAAAAATGTACTTTCAAAAGTTTTACAGATGTAACACCAACACTTTCAGAGTCATTATGTTTTATGGAAAAAGATCATCAAATATGACACCCAGAAAACAGATACTGACCCTCAATATCAAACAGAAAGTAATTTAAATCAATTTAGCCTTTCAGGACCTTTAAATACCCATTGATAAATTAGAAGTGTTTATATAAATTCTTTTTTACTGTGTGATCATAAAAAGTGCCACTAAATATATAGTTTATAAAGGACAGGTAGCATATAAACCAAATAATTTTATAAAAGTTTCATTTCAAAACTGTAAATGTGGCAAATTTAAGTTTTGTTTCTTCCTAAATGTTTATAGCATGCATGCACCTGATTTATACTACTGAATTATTAGAGTCCCAATTACACCCACAAATGCACAAACGTGTGATATGATAGAATGTATTCCCAAATAGATTAAGTAACATCCTGACAAATTACTATAATTTCAATGCAATATTAATAGTAAAATTAAATCTGATACATAAATACATATGCTTTGCATTTTTAAAAAAAAATTTCATGTAGTCTAACATTTTTCTTTAAGAAAAGATAAGACAGTATTTAAGCACATCCTGACCCGAGCATTTGTGATCAAAGTAGGTTGTAAAATGGTGACTGAAAATTACAGAATCACAGAATTAACTAGGTTGGAAAACACCTTTGAGATCACAAAGTCCAACCTATGACGAAACACCATTTTATCAACTAAACATGGCACTGAGTGCCATGTCCAGTCTTTTTTTAAACACCTCCAGGGACGGTGACTCCACCAACTCCCTAGGCAGGCCATTCCAGTACATAATCACGCTTTCAGTGATGAACTTTTTCCTAATGTCCAACCTAAAATTCTCCTGGAGCAGCTTAACACTGTGTCCTCTTGTCCTGCCAGTGGTTCCCTGGGAGAAGAGACCAACCACCACCTGGCTGTACCCTCCTTTCAGGCACCTGTAAAGAATGATAAGGCCTCCCCTGAGCCTCTTTTTCTCCAGGCTTAACAACTCGAGCTCTCTCAGCTGTTCTTCACAGGACTTGTGCTCCAGATCCTTCACCAGCCTTATTGCCCTTCTCTGGACACACTGGAGCATCTCAACATCCTTCCTAAACTGAGGGGCCCAGAGCTGGACACAGCAGTCAAGGTGCTCAATTATGTGGATGATGTTAAAAATCAGATACCTATCCACTCATGATCTACAACAAAAACACCAGGTTTTATTACCTAGACTGTTTACTGGCTTTCTGATGTCTTTCTATGTGTTTACTTTCATGCATCCAGATGGCATCCATCCCAAAAGCAATACAATTTCCTTTTAAGGCTATTAGAGATGTAAATACAGAAAACACACATGCACACAAGTCCTCAACAAATTGTTACAATATTTTATGTATAATGTTTCTCCATTTTAACTAATGAAAATCTTTCAGGTGTAATGATAATGATTACAGAATAAGCTTATACAGAAATTTTTACCTTTTTTATTTCAATTTTTTTTACATAACAGAGTGCCCAAGGATCCATTAGTGAGGTCGTACAAAACAGAAGCAGTTGTGTTCTGCACCTGCACAAGTTTTAGGATACATATCAAAATCAAGTCCAGCAGAAGACCAGTGTGATTTTTTATCTTATCTATAACATACTCCAATTTGAATAGTGGTTTCTTTCCTCTTAAAATTTATTAGCTTTATTATGAGGGCTCCGAGACTACTGTTACTTTACTTTCCACATAATTTAAACAAATTTATCACAGCCTTGTCATAAAAATGACATCCTCTATTTTGCATATTTTATAAGTGTATAACACTTATATCCACAAATGCATGTCTCCCACAAATGCATTTAGTGGTTGACAGAATTAAAAAAAGTAATGAGATTAAGCTATAGACAAGTTAAAAACTGAGGCTGTCATATAGCTAAATGCTAAAATTAGACAATGTTTGAGGGTAAAGAATTAATTCTGTCTTTGAAATCCAGTTATCCTGTGTGCCAGTGACTGAGCCCGCTGATGGGCTGTGGTCTGTGCGTATCAATCAGGGTTTCCAGTGGGTGGATTTCCCTGCCCAGGACAGTGGGCCTGAGGGTGGGTCTGAGGGCGGTACTGAGGTGTAGGCCACGCTGCCTCTGGGTGTCCCTCCAGGACTGGGTCACCGCCCCCTGTCCCTGAAAGTTCTATGTTCATCACCTGTTGTTTGGTTATCCATTGGTTT
>VYZQ01027629.1:0-24433 GCA_013400655.1 Mystacornis crossleyi | reverse complement strand
GTGCCACATGATATCAAAAACATAGCTACTTGTCTCCTTTCCCCTGTGTATTATATGTTATGGAAAAGGAATTGGAAAAGACATTTAAAAACATTATCTGACACATATTCTAAAGACGCAAATCGGCCAAATTTGACCATTGAGCAATTAGCCAGAGAAGGTGAGCTTCAAAAACCCTCAGACCAAGCCAACACCTTACCCGAAGCTGCATTGCAGGACATATCTACTGCAGCAAAAACATCACTGCTCCTTACCCCTGATGACTCTGTTCCTCCACAACATTTCTCTAATATCAAACAAGGGGTAGATGAGAGTTTTATTAAATTTGTGGACAGATTAAAGGGTGCCCTGGAAAAACAAACAGAAAGTCCAGAGGGACGAAAGGAACTTTGGGGTAAACTTGCTATGGCAAATGCTAATAATCAGTGTAAGACTATCCTAAGGGCTTTACCTGTGGACATAGAACCCACGGTGGAAAGCTGCACACTCTATTCGTCCACTGAAAACACAGTTGCCCAAGCAGTTGCTAAAGGCACCACAGAAGGGATCTCTGGTGCATTTGCAGTGATGCCATCTAAAGATAATGCCCGCTGTTTCAATTGCGGAGAATTTGGACACTTTGTAAAGGACTGCCCAGAAAGGTCACCCACCCAGGACCGTCACCCCAGCTACCAGAAGCCCCAAAGACAGTCAGGATACCAGCAACGTCCCGGAAACGGCTGGCGGAGCGTAGGGCAGTCCTGCACTCAGACAACAAATCAAAAGCCTTATCACTTCGCCCCGCCTGCGAAGTCCACATCGGAGTGCCAAGAGCTGGAAGACGGGGGACATCACAGTATATCATCCCAGGAGATCCCAAGTCACATGAGGAGGATCCAACACACAGAGCGTTACCGGTGGGAACCCAATGCCAACTGGTAATCACGCTGTCAATTGACTTTTCTGATTAATGTTTTTACTGTGTTCCCACAGGAAAGTACAGGCCAAAAAATGGTCCTTGGGACATTCTAATCACAGGTGACACTTTCCATGATCCAGAGGGAATTTTTGTTTTGCCAGAAGTACAAACAGTGCACCTTGGACAAGAAATCTTTGTCCAGCTGTGCTGCGTGGACACAACCTTTTATCTTTCACAGGGTACACCGACCGCACAAGCCTCTTTACTCCCACAGAACCACTTGGAACGGCTTCCCCTCAATCCCACAATAATGTGGGCACAAACAAGCCTACCATTGAGTGTGGTCTATTCTGTAAGGGGGAGAAGATCCACTGACCAGGGATGCTGGACACTGGCGCAGACGTGACCATCATTGCCTGCTTGGAGTGGCCAGCAAACTGGGAACTGCAGCCAGTGGCGCGCATGATTTCTGGGATTGGTGCAGTCACAATGTCTATGCGGAGCCAGCAGAATGTCATCGTCAAAGGACCTGAAGGCAAGCTGGCAACCATCCAGCCATTTGTAGTAAGGGCCCCCATCACCCTATGGGACAGGGACCTTCTATCCCAGTGGGGGGCTTCCCTACACATTTCCAGCCGGGATTTTTGATTTGGGCCACTAAGGAGCGCGCGCTACCATCTACCCCTCGGCTCACCTGGAAATGCGACGACCCAATCTGGGTCAAGCAGTGGCCCCTCTCGAAAGTAAAACTGCGTGCACTGGAAGCCCTAGTGGAAGAGCAGCTTGCCAAGGGCCACATCACCGAGACCACCAGCCCTTGGAACTTCCTGGTCTTCGTGCTGAAAAAGCCTGGGAAGGACAAGTGGAGGCTCCTCCACGACCTCCACAAGATCAATGAGGCCATTGAGGACATGGGTCCCCTCCAGCCCGGCCTGCCCTCACCATCAATGCTGCCTCGAAACTGGACACTTGCCATCATAGATATCAAAGACTGTTTCTTCAGCATCCCACTCCACCCCCAAGATGCCCCCCGGTTTGCTATCTCCATCCCCTCCCTTAACAGAAAGGCCTCACTCAAAAGGTACCACTGGCTTATTCTTCCTCGAGACATGAAGAACAGCCTGACTATAATGCCAATGGTACGTCGCTCATATTCTGTCCCCGATCCGGACCCTATTCCCAGATGCCGTAATCCATCACTATATGGATGACATCCTGATCTGTGCATCAAAAAGCTTACTTGTACAGAACTGTTAAAAGGACCACTGAAGCCATAGAGAAAGCAGGATTCGAGATTAGTGAAGACAAAGTTCAGTATACCAGCCCATGGATTTACCTCGGACTCCAGATCCATGAGAAGACCGTCGTACCCCAGCAACTCACCATCTGAGATGACCCAAAGACCCTAAGAGACTTACATAGTTTGTGGGGATCTATCAGTTGGGTACGTCCCCTGCTAGGGATAACAACAGAGGACCTCACCCCTCTCTTCAATCTTCTTCGCAGTAGCAGGGACCTGGACTCTTCACGCGCCCTCACGCCAGATACCATCACCAAAGTCCAGGAGGCCCTGTCTTCACACCAAGCCCATCGCATCAAGCCCAGCCTGCCTCTCCAGTCTGCCATTCTGGGTAAGACCCCTTGTTTCTACAGGGTGATTTTTCAATGGGATCCTCAACTCAGAGACCCTTTATTGATGCTTGAATGGATCTTTACGAACAATCAACCTACAAAGACAAAAACAACCCCTCAAGAAAAAATGGCACATTTAATAAAAAGGGCCAGAACTCCTCTCTGCTCTCTTGCAGGGTGTGAGTTCACATGCATATACTTGCCATTGACTGCTGGGGATCTGGAGCATTTGCTCCAGACCAGTGAGAGCCTCCAGTTTGCCCTAGATAGCTACCCAGGCCAAATTTCCATCCACACACCAAAACAATCACGACTTTTAAATCGTGATTCGGCCTTTAATCTGACCCCAAAATTAATCCAAAGTAGGACACCTCTCAAAACTCTTAACTGTTTTACAGATGGCTCCGGGTCATCCCACAAGTCAGTAATGACCTGGAAGGATCCCAAGACTCAAAAGTGGGAGTCTGATGTCCAAACAGTGGAGGGATTTCCCCAAATTGCCAAGCTAGCAGCTGTTGTCAGAGCCATTGAGAAATTCAAAGACAAACCCTTTAACCTGGTCACAGAGTCAGCTTATGTTGCTGGCATAGCTATGAGGGCTGAACATGCTCTTCTCAAGGAGGTCTCCAATTCAAACTTACAAAAATTGATTTCTACATTAATTTGTTTAATCTCCCCCAGAAAGCAACCTTACCATATTATGCATGTGAGGTCACACACCAACCTCCCAGGTGCCATTGCAGAAGGGAACAGGAGGGCAGATGCACTGGCCATGTCGGCAGAGACTGCTAATGTCCCCGACATCTTCACCCAGGCGAAGCTGTCACATGCATTTTATCATCAAAATATACCTAGGACCTCCTCTAAACCAGACCAGTTCTGCATGGAGATGGAGGCGTCGCTGAATGACCACAGACCAGAGAAAAGACCGTCCCATCACCCGACAGCAGACAAAACAAAAAATTGATCAAGATACTGTGACGTAAGTCAAGCCATAGGCCAGACACAGTCGGGTCACAAATTGCTCCCTGGTTTACATGTTGTCACCCCTCTTACCCTAAAAAAACCCTAATGCCCCCCGCTTCAACCCTTGCCAGAACCGCTCTAAACCTTAAACCCTCCCATCCCACGATAAAGATAACAAATTTCACTTATATTCCCTCTCAGAAGCCCCACCCCTGTCCAAAGATAAAATTTATCTACATTCGTGTTGTCCTCACTGCTGCCTGGATGCTCCTCGCCCCACCGCATGCCCTCAGCTGGACTGTGCCACAGCCTAGCCATAATGTTTGGGTGACCTTAGCAAAGACACTAAAACAAGGTAACTTGGGCCTGTCATGGGCAGTGTAGACAACCCACTCTCCATGTGTCTGGTAGAGATCCCCTTGGTAGCAGATGACTGGCCCATCACTAACTCAGATCTGCTCCACACCACAGGTAAGAGGCCGAATCCGGTAGACACTTGGGACAAGTGGACAAAGATTCTGCCAAATGCTCCCGACGAACCCCAAGAATTGGACCTGCTGGGGTCCTCCAAAGCAACATTCTGTGTCAAATTTTACTTTAGACGACCAAGTCAACATTGGCCAGAAATTGACCAGGCAAAAAAAAACATACAGAAAAGACATCTCACCAATTAACAAAGCCTATAATAATCTAAATTGGTGTCATTACACCAGTCGCATACCCTCTGTGTCCTCACTCCACCCCAAAGTGGTGCCCCGGGGAATGTTTCTTATCTGTGGTGACTGAGTATGGGTTGGGATCCCCTCACATCTCCAAGGGGGTCCCTGTAGCCTTGGCAAACTTTCTACCCTCACTCCAAATATCACGTTATTACATCACTGGAAACAAAAAGGTAAATCAGCACACCAAAAGAGATTCTATTCTGAATTTGATGAAAATTGCAACAGCCAAATTTACAATTGGAACATAGGAAAGCGAGTCGCGGTTTCCCTGTTTCTTCCTTGGGTAGTTGCAGCTAAAGCCCTTGGAGAGCTAAATCACCTGGAGTGTTGGCTTAGCAAGCAGGCCAACGCGACATCTGCTGCCCTGAGCGATCTTTTAAGGGATGAGGAGTCTACCAGACACGCATCCCTACAAAATCGAGCGGCGATAGACTTCCTACTGCTTCCCCACGGACATGGCTGCCAGGACTTTGAGGGGATGCGCTGCTTCAACCTTTCTTCGCACTCAAAATCCATCCATGCAGACATCCAGAAACTGAAGGAACAAGTAAAGGACATAAAAATGAAAAACAACCCAGACTGGGTCAATGAACTTTTTGGACAATGGGGATTAACAGGATGGGTTTCATCTTTAGTTAAGGGTATTTTGTAGATTTTTGTTGTGATTCTTATTGTATTACTTATGTTCTCATGCCTTTCACATTGCTTTAAAAGAGCTGTTGGGGATGCCTTCTTACTAGATACAGAAGGGGGAGTTGTGGAGGAGGATAAGCTTGCCAGGTCTCTCCCTTGGAGAGATGTCCCTTGAATGGCACTGTGACAAGCTTACCTCAACTGTCCCCTGGAGGGATACCACTTGGAAGGAGCAGTCGTCTGTGGTTAGGATGAGATCCCACCATGCTTTGGTGCACATGAAAATTCTTTGTAAACCATTGGTCTCTCCCCTTTGGTACCATCCTTGCTTTCCCCCACAAAAACCACAGCTTCTGCCTGGCTCAGGAGGGAGTTGCCACTCTTGGCTCCCTTCACAGAGTGCTGGACAATAAAGGCTACCTCTGTGGAACCGCCACATGACACTCCTGTCTCTCTGTCTCTGAGTCGGCCTGGGATTACCTCGCAAGGCAGAGCTGAAATCACTAAGATGAAATCACTGCTAAGAGCTGATACCTTGCAGCCTCAGGCTGTTCCCTTGCTGAGGTTCCTGGCGGCCAAAGGATAGCCAGAGACTCCTAAAAAGCTGTCTCTTGTGGGACCTCTCTCTGGGAAAGTCGCGGCATCCTGGGTCAGATTAACAGCCCTCCGCAGCCATCGACAACAGCAGTCATCTTGCACTCATATTGAACTCCATCACAGTTGAACTCTTTTGGCTCTTTACAGACTTACTGAAATGAGGTAAGATCTCAACAGCGCTGAGTTGAAGTGAGTCTGTTCTTACAGGGAAGATCAGCTGAGATGCTTTCACAAGTCACCTCCAGACACCCGTTCCAGGAACAAGAGGCCATATACCCTGTTTGTCTTCACACCTTTCTTTTCTGTAGGCCCAGTGAAACCCAAAAATCAAGTTTATTGATGATCATCAGGGACTCTGTTATGATAAAACAAAAGCAAAAGCAAATGCTGGACTACAGGATTTCTTTTTGCTACTCTCCTACTTCCATTCCCAGTGGCTGAGTGACAGCTGTGTGTTGTATTAATTGATTTGAGATGGTCAAAGCTCCATTTTGCACTCAGGAAAGTGATTTTCTTTTTTTCTTTCTGAACATATCTCAGTAACAAACACTGCCTTACTCCCGCTAGCACCATATTAGAAAGGACAAAATGCTGATGGAGAAGGAATCTTTTGCCATTTGGTCTCAACAGTGCTCCCAACCTACTAACAACTCTCTGTAAAATGCCTCTTGTGATTCCTTAAAGCATTCTCAAACCTCCTCTCTGTCCAATGCTCACTATGGCAAAGCAACCTCAGGAGTCTCTAACAGGACATGGGGAAGAGTCCAGGAGATATTTTCTGACTTTTCTCCCACATCATCTCATTTCTGAGTCACTCCACTCCTTCACCGGCAACCTAACCTGAGCCAAGTCCCTCTGGACAGAGTCACAGTACCAATCCACTGCTCACCACAACTACCCACTTGGATTCCAGGGTGTATAAAACACTGGGAATTTCCTGGGTCAGACTTAAGCAGTGGGCATCTGAGCACTCCTTGTTTCATCTAAACATGTAATCCACATCTCTATTACTTAAGAGCTGCTTCCAAAGAACATGCAGCGGCTTATCTGAGCTATTCCAGACCCTAAAAAGAGGTGGCAGGACTTCTCCCAACCCACCAGAAAGAATTTTCCAGTGTAACCAAGGAACATAAACCTGGCCTTTCACTACAAATATTCACATGGCGCTGGCAGCAGAGTTTTCGAAACTCACACTTCCAAAGCTCCCAGAAGGTCACAGGCACCACTACAGCTTGTCAGGGCTCTGAAACAGTCCTTATATATTATACATTATATATTATATAATCCAAACAGCTCCAGCCATCAAGGTCATCACAAATTTACAACTTTCAACCCATTGCACACTGTTTTGCCATTATCATTAAGCAAATGATATTTGGCAGCACTCACTACAAACAGGTAGTTTCACAATACACCACAATGTTTAGTGGTTCTGGGGTGGGGAGGTTTCTGGCACAGGCACAGAAGAAGAAGCAGAAATACAAAACAGAGAGCTGGCAGTGAAAAAGAAGAGGTGAGCAGGAGACAGGAAGCACGTTTGAGTCTATCCTAATCTAAGCAGTTTGCTGTGCTATGCTCTGTGCTGCTGGGAATAAATCAGCAATGCACAAACCCCATTACCCAGAGCAATCAAACAGCTTCCTAAGGGATAAACGTGATTTATGTACTAACTTCTTATAGGCCTGAAGTCCTGGTAGAAAATGTAATTTATTCAACTTCCCCCTCTGCCCAATCTGGTGGCCTTTAACAAGCTAACACTCCATGTGAGATTAGAATTCCATAAGCCTATCAAACACAAACCACAGAGATTACTACATGCTATGAGTCCTACCCATCTTTGCCAAGATGCTTTCTTTTCCATCCACTTCTCCTGCCTCTGCCATCTGTCGGACCTGCCCCCAGCTATACAATCACATCTCCCCTGCACAGGCATTAGTGGGTGGGTCTGGGAAACCCTGGGCTTCCAAGTGCTGCAGAACAGCTATAGGAAATGTTCCTGGCAGAAATCAAATCTGGGGTTTTACTTTCCCCTCCTCTTTCTGACTGAGTTTCCCATCCTTTATAGACATCTTTATTCTGAGAGAACCCAGTTACAGGATCCATTAGAGTAAAGATAGTAAACAGGAGATCTGTTGCTGTTTAGGGAGCTGCCTGGCATACTACAACAAAGCAAAACATGCCACCTTGAAATGCCTGCAATATATATACTTCAACACTATGAAATTCTAAATAAAAGCCAAGCCTGAAGAGTTCGACATATACAGCCACACATATCACAGGAAACTATTTTGGGTTGAAGTACTGTCGAATTTCTAAGTTTAATTAGCGGCTGTGCTCCAGTTTTCACAGACTACCCATAATCCAAAGAAATCTAAATATTAAAAATACTTGAGCCAGGTTCTGAAAAGATCTGAGGGAGGAATTTATAAACCAGCAGTTTCAAACAAGACATAAAACTCACAGCCATGCAGTCTCTCAGGCTAGTGTATCCAACCTGAATTAACTTTTACCCAGGAATCCACAGCCTCAATTCCAGAAGAGTGAGGCATAGTGCTGGGAAAAGAAACCTCCTTTAAAAGACTCAAGGAAATCCCTGGATCATAAAGTCTGGGTCCACCAGGAGACTTTTATCTCTCCCCCTGACACCCGTAAGAAGGGCAACACAGAACGATGCAAGCAACCTGGGAGATTTCTGGAGTGTGTCAGGGATAATTTTTGGTACAGGTATTGATGGGTCAGCTTACAGCTGGATCTACTATTCACTGACAAGAAAGCACTGATTGGGGATATATAATCAATAAAACCATTGGCCCATGAAACACTGCATTCAGGATTCTGAGGGGAGTGAGGAAGGAAGGCAGCAGATTTTCTAGTTTATTGATTGAGCTTGAACTCATCAGTTTGGACTGGAAGTAACTCATAATCATTTAGGAACATTGTGGAAACTACATGTTGGAAACAAGAATCCCACAGTCCCTGGCCCCAAGAGACGGCCACCAAGGACATTCTCTGTTTCTGACCTCTTTGTCCCCAGCTTCTTGGGGCAGCACTGGACTTACTCCACAATGAACTGACTGAGTCTGTCATTTTCCTTCCTGCTACTGAGTAAAAATAAAAAATGTGCCGTATCAAGCAAATGTCAGTCTCTTGACGTACACGAGAAGACTTCCACGTTCACACCAAGATGTGTACTACACAAAAATTAACCCAACATCTTTTTCTTTGACCAAGCCTTTCATTACATTCAGAGCTCCCAGGCCTGATACAACTGATTTGAGAGCATCCACTAACTGGGCAGTCCAACTGCCATCTTTTTGGGTCTCAAATTCATCTTGAAAATTCACCTTGCAGCTCAAGAATGCATGATGAATTACAGCACTCTACTGAATCACGGCCAGTTGGTCTATGCTATTCATTTCAAGAAACTTAAGCAGTGAATTATTTAGAAAAAAAAAGGATCGTTTAGAAGCAACAACTGAACAATTTTAGAAAGCAATAATTCAGTTTGCACAGTAATTAAACTGTTTACTACAGGGTTGAAGATGAGCTATTTAGTTTTCAACAGCATGGTGACATTTTCTTTTCTGTACAATGTCACCATCAAAAAACAAACCAGATAAAAAAGAAAATTAGTACAAAAAGGGTGTATGAACTGAAGAGGAAACAGTTTTAAAAGTGATTAAGCAGCAATCTAAGAATAAGACATATATATTTAAGAACTAACCATTCCAAGAACACTTGCACTACCTAAATTAAGCATAATGAAGGTTAAGAAGGAATTGATTTTTTATGTAAGCACCAAGAACATGAAAGGTTGTTATAAGTAACAAGAGCGATTTGGAATGAGGTACTAAACTAAGTTAGTGAAGGCTAAATGAAGTCTCAAAATGCTAAGAACCTGAGACACTGATTTATTTGGGAGATCATACTACTACTACATTTATTGCATGACTTTCTCTGCAGCATTTGGTGCCAGGCCTTGACAAGATAGGAAACTAAATTAACAAGACCTGACGTAGTAATTAGTCCTGCTAAAGACATTTCACTGCAATAGAAGTCCATTATCAGTTGATTTAAGCTGCACATCTCTCACAAATTTCCTGCAGATCCCCACAGGTGTATTCTTACAACCACGGGGAAGCAGGCATATTTGGGGCGGAAGCCACATGATGGAAATGCTGCAGAAGAGAAAGACAACACCCAAGACTCAAAATTTCACTGCTTTGCACTCTGCCTCCCTCATAGCAAGATCACTCTGGAGAAGATGCTGGCATTTGACAACCAGAAGTGTAGAAGCTCTATGTCTGCCCCGACAAATCCCTCACCTTCCCAGACCTGTTCCAACACTTGGAACCAAAACTAGCCAAGTGCATGTGGCCAAGGAGTTCTGAAGTAACAATATCCCCAGAACAGCTTGGAGTTCTTTGTAAAGACACATTATGTATGCATCCATTTAATGCCAACAATGTGTATGATCCTACTAGAACATACAGTGAGAAGTCATCGCATCAGAAATGCTATGGATGGCATCCAGACAGAACAAAGCATGCCTTTATTTTAAAGTCTCAGCCCAAAACCATAGTAACCAACCCCAGTTTGAGATACGAGAAGTCAAAGAATTGGCTGATGTAATTCATCATCCCTCAGCTTGAGCTGCTGGTACCCCAAAGGGCAGTCTAACCCTCAGCAAACGAAGTTCACTAGATGTCAAGCCTGTGGACTGTCTAGTTGGCAAAACGCAATCAGAGAATGAAGAAAAACAGAGCAACAAATGTTGTTTTCCTGTCTTTTTGCTAACCATATGGACATTTTCCCTACCACAGCTCTTAAGTAGGACAGGTACCAGAGATAGCTGCAGTGAGTGGGCTGTACTCCACATACTTCATCACTCCAATTCCAAATCTCACCACTTCAACAGTCATCTCCAGAACAAAATGATTCTCCTATCCTGTGACATGAAAATGCCCTCTCCTGTTTATGGTTTCATGGCCTCTCTTACACCTCTGGCCATTGAAACTGGACCCTCAATTTACTCAAGTGATCTGCTTTCATTTGAAACTTGAGCTTTTTCTCTGAGATTATAATTTACTTCACGCTGTTTTAATTAATTGTTACTTCCTCGGGTTATCTTGCTTAGCCAACTGAGCTGTCCTTAAATTGTCCACTTCACTGAATGTTTTACCCTTAATTGACTGCCTTTTTGATTTAGCCACATATTTGTTCTCAAATTTCCTAACTATGGTCTTTCTCTGCTATTCTGCTTCACATAAATGTTTATTTTATTCTCTGCTTTTAATGTTTCTTCTTCTTCAGTGCCCCCATTGCTGCAAACTCTTTGTCTCTATTGTGTTAAACCCTAGCAATCTTCCACCTCCCTTACTACCTCCCAAGGCTTCTCCATCTCACCACCTTCCCTCCTGCCCTCCAAGAGCATTTTCTTTCCTTCTGGAGTACTCCATTCCGCAATCCCTTCCTTTCAGCCAACAAGAGGGTTCTGACACTTATCCCAAGAGAAAACTCAGTTTTTAAGTAAGAATAAGAATATATGAAGGAAGGCACCCTGTTCCTGAGAGCAGCCAGCAACCAGGACAAGACTAAATGCTGTCCAAGCTGTGCCCCCTGCCCTGTCCAAGCTGGACACTGGGGCAGCACCTGCTGCCTCTCACTCCACAGTCCTGTCGTCAGAGATGACATAAGTTCAGGGTTCTGGGACACAACCAGAGCCTAATTTGCACCACTATTTATAGAACATATTACTCTTTGAAGTGGGAAGAGTGGCTGGTGACAGCTGAGGTAGTTCTGGAAATGATCCAAAGCATTAAGGCAATCCTCTTCCAAAACACCAGGGCACAAGTTATTCCGGAGCTGGGAGCTGGCATGCCTGTGATGTCACCTGTAAATTCCCAAGGGACAGCAGGCACAGCCACCATCTCCAGGCAGGGAGAGATGTGAGGGCAGGACCAGGGAAAGGAGGGAAGAAAACCCAAAGGTGCTTCCCCACTCCTCTTTTCAGAGGAGGTGTATCAGCTTGCTCAGAAAAAGCATAAGCCTAGAGGACCCAGAGTGCTTTTCACTGTGAATTAACTTTCTGAAGGTTTATGGTCTTTTACAGTATCAACATTTAAAAGCTGCTGCTAAAAAGAACAAGCAAAAATCCTAAACATCCTTCAAGAAATTAAACAAAGATATCTACTCAGTATGAGGATAAAAGTAAAAATTCACTAAATAAATCATTCAACCTACTTAATCCTGCAACAAGGCATCTTAAAACAGGAATATTGCCTGAAAATTGGTTGTAAAATACTTTTAAAATCATGTTTATGTGCTCAATGACTCGTCCAGTGTATTTTGGGAGATCTTCCTCTGCAATATATTCAGCCCATTCACTTTAGACCCAAAAAGGTGATGATGAAATGACAATGCCTGGCTATTTCTTCCTTAAACTTGTTTAAAGCTAATCCGCTCTTAGCAGTTATCCAAGTGTTTGAGAAATACCTGTACAGTGGCAGCAATTGATGAGTGGAAACAACTTACTTCTCAGGACTTCGGGGTTTCTTTTTAATTTCTCTAAGGCAAAACATGTTATTGATCTTAAATGGAAAGGAAATTCTCATCAGACAGACTGCAGAGCCACACAGGACACCATCTGAAACCAAATGAATAAGCCAGAAGTTCTTTGGGAAAGAACTGATTAAGCTCTAAAGTGCTGAGGAAGCTCATATTCATCTATATTGACCCCTGATTTCAAGTGACAGCACACTGCACATGTTCTCCTGGCTATGCCACAGAGAAGAGAGCCCACACTCCACTGGAAGCCCAGCAGCCCATTTCCCTCCATACCAGCAGATGGAACTTTGATTTTCTCCATGATGCAGATCTGCTGTTCTACAGCAGATGAGAAAACAGAATTTGTACGAAACTTGTAAAACCAACTC
Organism: Mystacornis crossleyi; assembly: GCA_013400655.1. Taxonomy (NCBI): domain Eukaryota; kingdom Metazoa; phylum Chordata; class Aves; order Passeriformes; family Timaliidae; genus Mystacornis; species Mystacornis crossleyi. The sequence goes on along the minus strand of VYZQ01027629.1, from coordinate 12,050 downwards.
AACATTTTCCCACAGATTAGGTGGGGAAAAACAACAAACTCAACCTTCTTAGTACAAGACTTTCAGTAGCAATGACCTGTTAGGCAAGTGAAGAACAAAACTGTTTGTTTGGGGTTTTTTTAAATGAAAGAAAGACCCAAGGCAAAAATAAACACGTTCTCAGATGCTGGATCCATTAGCATTTACTGAACTACACTAAATAAGTGTTTTTCCCTTGTTCTGTTATCTAAACTACCAAAACACATGATTTCTCTAATGAAAGGTTAACTTTTTGTTGTTACCATTTTTGGATCAGAAAGCTCAAACTGCACACTCTGACATTCCCTTCTGGATACATTTAAAGGCAATGGGTTAAACAGGATAGAAAGAATAAATATCTCATGTGCACTTTTACTGCTTCATCCAACTGGGCATACATAAACCTGGAGATGTTCAGCATTTGTCCATAACGCTCAGCAAGTGTGCTTGTGCTAGATGCTTGCTGGCTGCCAAGACAAAATGTTCAATAATATAACCCATGAAGGAATGCCCAGATTGGTTTTGTTTCTCCTATTCCCTTCACTGTTGCAGTTTCCTTAGTTAAAAAATACATCTAATTATAAGTTGATATGTAATTCTCACTATAGCAATCCCTAGCACTTAAAAACTGTGAGTCAGGCCCCCGAAATGATGATTAAGCACAGAAATTAGGCATCTGAATAACAACAACCCACACTGGATTTTTACTTGCCTTTTGGGGGCCAAGCCACCATTCACATTTACAAGCACTTCCCTTTAGCTATGAGAACGGAAACATTCCTTTTCATTTCTATCCCATGAAAGCAAGACTGTCACAAATTCACTTGACTGCAAGAGCTGGCACAGCTATTACAAGGGTGGGCATTCTCCAAGTCATAATAAGTGCCCCTAGCCTCAAAAATGTAGTTCAGCATCCTTTCCTGCTTTGCTCAGAGAGGAGTAAGCATCACCAAGCCAGGTGAAATTTTGCAGGTGGACATCCCCTGACTGAGCCTCAGAGCTTCAGAGCCTGAAAACAGTTGGAATCCTGGTCCTTGGCAAAAGGTGTCCTCATGCTCCTGAATTAATACCATCACAGTGATAAATCTTAAACTCCCCTCCATATAACTGTGGAGGAATAGTGGTGGATATATAAACTTTCTGAGAACTAACAGGTGAGCTATCTACTTTACAGACATATGTACACAGGCTTAAGTTTCAGTCAACTCAACCCATTTCTTAATTACATCATAAAAATTACAGAGCTCTAAAAGCAAATGAAAATTAAATACAGCATGTATTTATCTCAAAATTACTTTCCAAATTGATCTTCAAGTAAGCTGTAGACAGAGAGTTCACTTTATCATTCCCATTCTCATCTGATCCAACAGCATTCCTCTGCTCCTGCCTCATGAACATTGCATCTCCTTTCTATCCCATACAGATAGAATCCTGTATGAATGGATCCTATACGGATTTGTTCTCATGCTTTTTACATTGCCATTAAGTAGCAAATGGCACAACACAGGAGACTGCAAAGAGTCTGAACCTCACTCAGACAAATAAGAAAGTAATGTTGCCTGAGTGGATGGTAGTAAATCACCCACAATGAGCAAGGATGATCTAAAGACTACATTCCGATTAGGAATGTCTGCTGTAGCACCTGCTACTGTTGTCTAGTGACAGAACTCACAGATAGAGCAGAAGTAGAGAATCTGAATTTCACCGGTAGCTGATGATTCATTCTTTGTACTGCAAGTAACCGTAGGTAACTGTGAGTTACTATCCAGGAACAGGGATTCGTATCTCCAGTGAATGCTACATATGGAATAAAGAGCTCTTCTATTCCCTTTGAAATAGATAAATGCTTCACTGGAAGTCACAGAAAGAAGAAACAAAAAAACTAAAACAAAAGCATTGCACACTTCACAAGTAGTAAGCTGGTACCCCCAGGTTCTAGCACCAGGAAGAGCCAGTACCCACCAAACCTTCAGCATAAGTATTGGATCACTCCCCCAGGGAACACTCCCACAGCCTGTCACTTACCAGGTATTCCTTCACATTAAAAACTGCACTAACAGATGGAAAACCCACCCCATTAATAAAAATTTCTCATCTGCATCGCTGGGATCTCACTACACACATTCTTGGAATAAAAATCCTTCAGAGCACAGAATGTTTCTCTGCAAGCTTATGGCACTGTAAAAATAATAATTTCTGGACAGTGATAATTATTCACAGAATTCCCAACCGACTCCAGTGGTTACCTAGACCTGAAGTTCAGTTACAAGAGATAACCATGTCATGTACATAGTTTCCTTAATTCCCTTTATAACTTTGCTTCCTTTGCTGTATTGAAGTACATGGGGAACCAAAATCCAGTGTCCCCTGGCAGTTAAAAGTAGGAGGATTGAAGCCTAGATGAGTAACCTGATAGTCCTCTTCCCATTTACCATTAGGCCTAAATCTTACTGACTCTCTGAGAAAGGCAGGCATCAATCAGAGAGCTGTGGGTTCAGCATCACCCCCTCACTGCACATTTCCAGTTTTTTGGACTGGTTTCCTCAACTCTTTTGGCACTTCTGAGTACCACCTACAGCAGTAGGCCCCTCATCACAGTGCCCTGGGACACACCACGCTGCGGGACCAACAGCATCAGTAGAATGAGGGAACCTCCAAACATTGAGGCAGATGAAATAGAATTCCCAGAACTGACATTTGGCCAAGATGGACCACGTAGGAAAATACTAAAATTTTTTCACTGGGGAAAAAAAAAAGTTTCATTTGTTTGTCTTCCATCTCTCACAGGAAATACTAAGCTGTTATTTCGCTATTACAGCAACTGCCACTCCTGGCATTCCAGAAATATGCAGAGCAAGTCTTTCCCGTAAAAAAGCAAGGAAAATAGCTAATGATCTGTTTTACCAGCGCGCCTTAGAATATAGGATAGCTATATAGAAACTTTTAAATTAAAGCTGGTGGTGCTTCCTCAAAGCAGAGGCAACCTGATAAATAAAGCCTTTATCTTGCTAATACATGAAGGCAGAGTCTGCAGTTTACCTGGAAAGCCTGATAGCCAATAACTGGATCATCAAGGATGCAAAACAACAGATGCCCTGAGCATCAATGGGAGTTGCAAAACTCTGGATGTTGCTGTTCGTTCAGATGGGGAAGGAGATAAAGGAATAAATAATTTCACACAAGTTCTTTGTATCACTGCTGTGAATGTTAATTGGATAATTATAAAAGGAGCCACTCAAATAGGCTGGGGGTCCCCTCAAAGCTGAGCAGGGCCTCAAGCAGCCTAAGAATGGGAATAGACTGAAGAAGAGGTGGAATGGAAAAAAGAAGGAAAAAATATAAACACAGTGGTTGTTCAGGAAATATTCAGGATGCTCTCAGCAAACACGGAAGACAAAAAAGTTAACTATTTCTCTTCAGCTCTTCCCAGCAGCTTTAAAAGCCTCACTGTAGCCATATCTCCATTTGAAAAGAGAATCTCTAAACCAAGAAATTCAGGAGGGCATTTTCCAGCAAATGGAACAGGAGAAATCAAAATAAAAGTCTACTGATTTAATGCAATAACAACAAAAACTCCAGACCATTCTGCTAGCCATAAAATATTGTGTAACAACCTAATTTCACAACTTTCACCTTCATCCTGAATGGAGCAGTGGGAAAGTGACCTCCAGAATCCTGGTGAAAGCTGGGATTTAGTTCTCCTCAGTATAATTCACCTTGTTAAAAATTTCAACTACCACTAAGGTCAAGGCAACAGGCACAGCTTCTTCATGAAGCTCAGAGCTTCTGTAGCAATTACTTTACAGAAAAAATGCTTTGTCAGGGTCCAGGGATTTATCAGTGCCTTGTCCCACCCCACATGCTGTTTATCTAATCAGGCTAAACTCCAACACCTGGGAGAAGAATCTCTGGTCTTCTGTACGTAAAAATTGTGACATGACAAAACCTGAATCTACACTGAGGTTTACAAACACTACTTAGCTAGGATTAATGTGCTTCAGGCTGAATTTAACTGCATGCAGCTATGTTAAAATGATTTAGCATTAGGAGCTATTTCCTTGCATTTTGAGAACCCCAGGCAGCATACAGAAAAAGATTAATGTATATCCAGGGATTTAAAATTTAAGTATTTTTTGGTGCTTAGAAAACTGGAACAACAGAAGACTGCAGTCCAAATAGCTTCGTTATTTCAGTGAGGTTCATCCACACTGGGGAAAGACAAATTCTAAAGGGAAAGAGACAATTTATTTTCCATACATTTACCTACTAGGGACTAGCTTCAAAATAGGAATTTTCATACATGTCATTGAACACAAATGGGAGCAACACTCTTGGCTGCTCTGAAGATGAAAATTACAACTAGAGGAATAAATCACTCGTTGCTACATTGTATGGATGATTCAGTGCCCATTCCATCCACTACACAGAAAAGAAAGGGAAAACATAGATGGGAAAGTACGTACATCCAGCAGTGTCTGGGCATGTAGACACCAGACCTCTGGGGCCCCAGCTGGGTAACCTAAATTCCAACAAAGTCTCTGTTCCTCCTATTCCCCAGTGCCCGGCTGTGGGCCTTCAGTTGCTCCCAGCTAACAGGAAAAGAGCCTCAGGGAGCTGGCTACATCCTCCCATAAATACTGGCAGACTGAGGTTTTTACAGATCCAAAGGAAAAGCAGCAATCCAACACTTTGCAAGATACTATGGATCTCAACGGTCTGTTTCATTAGGATTGCGAATCAAAGTCTGTAAGAAAATGCTAGTCAGGGTCAAGGAAGAATGAGAGCAGGAGCTGGAACTCAGGAATTTAAATCAATTCCTATCTTGCCAGCAGAGCTCTCATCTGCAAAGACACTGTGAGCTGACTCAGGTAACTAATTCTCATTGTATTCATGTCATTCAGGTATCCACCTTGAAGATATGGAGCCAAACCTCTCTACAGCTTGCTTACTTCATCGCAGCCTCCAAATAATAACATGGAATAAGAACATTTGTTTCCTCTCACCTTTAACCTGCTCTTCAAAATTGTACTTCTTCACCAAAACAACTTTTCATCTCAGCTGGAAACCACAAATTACAAATACTCCATTTATCACCAATGAAGCAAATACAACAGCAACAACAACAAAATCAAGTAAAATGTTGATGAAAACACAGCCAGGCAGTAGCAACACCTACTTAGGACAGAAAAATGAACTGGATTTGGTTCTCAACATGTGGGCATATCCATTAATTTCAGGGCAGGGCTTCTTGGGCCAGAGAGGCAGAACTAACCCAATCCAGCATCTTGCAGGTCTACTCCTAACTCTGTCCTTCACATGTGTCTACTGAAAGCAGGAATAATTCTGTATCTGATGAAGCTGTTTAAGAAGGGCCAAACTCTTCTCTAAAGTCAACCAGAGCAATACAAAGTTTAATCTCAGATTTGCCTTGAAATAGCACAGCGAGGATCCCAACATTCATGTAATTTGCAGTGCTGACATGAAAAGATAAGGAAAAAAAGCCATCTGAACTAAGGAAAACCTTGCTGACTTGGCAATAGCATCTGTCTTACCCGGCCGTGGAAGTGACCTGGAATTCTAGCTCTGTGTTAATGCAACACAGAATGAACAGTTATGCGCACAGGGGGATGCTCCTCGTGTGACTGCACTCCAGGTACAGACAGGAACAGCTGCCAGAGAGCAGCTGACAGAGGAAGTTACAGTGGAGAACGCCCCTCTGGCACACTGGGAACAGAGCGGGATTTTTACAAGGCACACAAAGCCAACAGTAGAAGAGGCTTCACAGTCTTTTCATATTCATACTGCAAACACCAGAGTCTGGATATTCTGTCCAGTTTGGCCACCGACCCTGCAGTGTGATTTCAGGGCAGTAGCTTCTCTACTCTGTTCATGGAAAATGAACAAGAGGACAAATCTGATGGAAAGGAGTGGAGAAGCCACCAGCCACGGTGAGCATAGCCAGTTTGGCCATGTCAGAGAGGACATCACTGGAGAGCAAAGACAAGTTGTAGCAGATGCTCTCGATTGCAGTCAGGTCATGAACAGTGAGTTCACAGGGGACATCTGCCACCAGTTTAATCAAGTCACCTCCAGAATAATCCCTAGTGACATTTCAGCATCACACAAAACTGCAGCAGCAGAAGCAAGAACACAAGCAAAATCTCAAGGGAAGCCTTTCTGTTGTCTTGGAGGGATTGTCCCATCTGTTCACCCATCTCTTCATGAAGAACTTTTAAAACACTAATAATCATCCAACCCCTTCAGTGGGACTCCTGACAGGCCAAAACCCACTGCCCCCCACAAGCATATTCACTCCCTAGAGGAGGTCCACCCTGTACAAACAAATTAAAGAAGTGTCATATAAACACACAGTGCTTGGGATTTGTGGTTGTATGGAGCTCGTAAGGCAGATAAAAGATCCAGTTCTGTCTTTAATGAATTGCAGTTTTTTTAATAAAACCATCCTAAAGGTATTAGTGTATGTAATTTACTTCAGCAAATAACAGACAATGATTAAAAATATTTTTGCCTAAATAATCTCAGCAGCACTAGGCCCTAAAAAAACCCCTAAGCAATCTGTAAAAATAGTTAGGGCTCAATAACATTAACCACCTCAGAGGATGACAAGCCATTATATTGTAGGCAGATTAGACACATTCATCATTAGAGTCACTAATGGCTATCTTACTCCTATTTTGACCACTTTGCACTTCAAAATCAAGCAGTTTTACCATCTGACAGAATATTCAGCATTTGTCAGACAGGAGATGCTTTCACAGTTTGACTACCCAGAACCACTAGTGCCTTGAAATTTAAAGGAATTTATATTTGAAAACCAGTTCTGAAAATCCGCATTCAAACACAAAACCCCCATGAATCATTCCACAAGAAACAGGCCAGTCTGGGTTCTTGCATAAGCAAGGATTTACAGGGGTCAGATCTTTTCATAAGGTTTCTGTCTGTACAGAGAGGAGAAGGAAGCAGCAGTGGAGATTGAGGAGCTACCAGCACTTGGGTTACCAGGGTTCAACCCAAAGTACCCCAAATTACCCAGATGGTTTTGTTGACCTTGCTAAGCCACTTAGTGAAGTTGTCCTTGATCCGGGTACAGAAGGCAAAGGGGTGATAGCCCTTCTGAGGTTTGAAAAGTATGATTTCATCAAGTTAATTACCCAACACCTACTTCAGCAATAGGAGTCCCATGAGTTTATAGCAGGAGAAAGTTCCAGACCTATCAGGTGTTTGCTCTGTGTAGCAAGAACCTGGCTATACAATACCACAAATGCCGCTGTATTACACAAAGCAGGACTATGAATATTTGCATGTGGATTTTTAGCACAGGTGAATTCCAATTTATGCTTCAAACTGATTAAAACCAAAACTGTTTGTTAACTAGAACATATCAGGAGGGCTAGGGAGAACAGCAATTAACACTGTTCTTAAATAATATTTTATTAATAATACATTAAAGCACACTTGATATTAGACTATTATGGAAAGCCATATTACTTGAAAGTTCACTTGAAACTCTATCCCTCCTTTCCCATTCAAACAGAGACTGACATTCACTGGAATTTTCCAGCAGCAAGTGAAATTTGGAGTTTTTACAGCAAGCTTGCTTAGGGACAGCAGGACGAGAGCAGAATTTCTGTTAACCTCAAATATACAGCAGCTTGCCTGAAATGGGCTTCAACTTCAAAATCTTCTATCATGAAGCGAGGCAAATTTAAGCAGCACAAATAAACTTCTACATCACAACTGTTGGAATAATATAGTTTACTATACTCACTACATATCTCCAGCATACCATTTATCTTAAAAAATTTATTTTTGAAGCAGATTGATTTAAAGCTCATTGTATTTAGTGCTGCACCAACTCATCACAGACAAGAGACACAGACAAGAAACAACAGCTCCTTTTATTGCATGAGACTCTCTTCAATAGCATCTCTGAGATAATCACTATACTTAAAGAGTAGAAAAACATATGGGCAAGTGGAATAGCTGATAAGCCACACAGTTTTTGTCACTAAACCATGTGGTGGAAATGGTCTAAAAACTGTTTTGTAAACTGAAACTGCAGCGTGACTACCGATCTTTAAACAACATTTGGTTTACAAACATGATAACTAATAGACCAAACTCTTTCCTACGTAACCTGTGGGGTAATTTTTTAAGAAGCTGGATTCATCTACCCCCAAAATGGGGATCTATGGTGCACAGGATCAAGATCAATTATTACTCAAGAAGATCAACATACCTTCTAGTGTTAGTTAAGTGCTTTAGGAGAGGGATACTGCATCTGTACCATATTGCTAGTTATGTAGTAAAGGAAGGACTTTTTCCAGGCCTGCCTAATAATGTTAACACACACCTGCTTATCACCTATCATTGCTCAGATTTCCTGCAGGCTTTGGGGGCTTATGGAAGAATGTGCCTTTCAAGAACTCTAAAGTTTCTATTATCCCAGCAGACAAGATACTAAGTGACCACATCAGCTCCAGTTTATGACAAAGGCGAATACATTCAGAAAATACTGAAAAACTTAAAATAAAACTGTACACCACTTAAAACCAAACAAAAATATTTCAAAAAGGGAAAATAAGTCCCTTGAATTTTGAATCTGATTCATTTTACTAAAGAGGTTTTTTTTGGAAGCAGTTTCATTATCACTCGCTCTGATCTTTAATTTGCTACTTGGAGGACAGGGAGAAAAAAAAAAACAGCTTCCCTTAGGGAAAGGAAGGGAAATCTGCCTCTCTTCCAATTCCCTGTATTTTACCCAAACATGTGAGAAATTTTTGAGGGGATGCAAACCTCCACTGCACACGCTTTTAAAGCGGAGTGATTAAAAAAATCCTCCCCGCCGCAGGGACCCTGTCGGTTGGCCACCGCTCTCAGCTGTGGCAGCCTGGCTGCAACATCCCTCCTCTCCTGTGCAAGGTGAAATGGACCCCAAGGATTATCGCCATTTCTCAGCCATGTCAAAAGCGAAGAGGAGAAAAAAGGTTCCTTCTCACGTGGCTTCTATAATAAACCGCATTTAGTCAAGGACCAGCGCGGAGCTTCCCAAGTGCTGCTCAGAGCAGGCAAGCTGACACGAATGCACATCCACGCAAACCTTCCCTTGTGCAACTCGGGAAGCTCCACAAGCTGGGCTTTCTCCTGGCAGCACGCTGGCAGTCCCCAGCACCGAGGGAAGCCGGGCTGGCAGCCCCGGGCTTTGTTAGCAGCCACAGGGGCTGCCGGTGCCACTGATATCCGGGAAGGGAGAAGCATCCCATTGTGCGGGCAACCATCGCAACCCCCGGAAACCTCATCCCCCTTGGAAAGGTATCCCTGCGAGGATAAGCCTCCATCTCCCGTGTCGAGTCCCTTCTCCTCCCCGCAGTGAACGGAGCCACCCCCAAAAAAAGTTTTGCTGGGCAGAAAGGGCCCTGCCTGCCTGCCTGCCGCCCGATGGGAAAAAACAAAGGGTCGGGGAAGAAAGAATAAAGTTTGGGGCTCGGCGGGATGAGGAGGGCGCCCGGGTGGGCTCCGGGCCGCGGATTCGCGCGGCTGCCCGTCCCCGGCTTCCCGTCCCCGCTGCCCTTGGGCCGCGCACGGCGGTACCTGAACAGGGCGACCGCAGTCTGGTTCCTCCTCCACGCCTTGCCCTGCTGCAGCAGCACCCCCTGCACGATCTCCTTTTCGTCGGGCAGCCGGTACACGGGGAACACATAGAGCCAGCAGAGGACGAAGACGCCCAGGGCGCTGGCGCCCATAGGCAGGCGGGTGCGCGGCCACTTCCACGCCAGCCCCGCCATCCTCCTCCTGCTCCCGCAGCGCCGCCGCGGCGCCGGGCCGCGCTCCGGCATCAGGCCCGCGCCATGCGGCGCCCGCGGGCGGGGAGCCCGGCTCGGCTCAGCTCAGCTCAGCTCAGCTCAGCCCCGCCGCCGCCCGCCGCCATCGCCGCCCAGCGGGCCGGGGGGAGCGGGGCTGCTCCTGCCGCTGCGCCGCGGCTCGCTCCTCTCTCGGCGGCGGTGGCGGCTACCGCCCTTCCTCACAGTCATTTGGTCCCTCGCGTTCCCCGCCAGATGATGCTCCGCTGCTCCCCGCCCTCCCTTCCGTCTCCTGCCGAGTCCCTCTCTCGCTGCCTTGCTGAGGACCGACCCGGTAAATTTCCACCCCGCCCCGGCCGCGGGGTGCTCCGGCCCCGCTGCCCGGCCCGCAGCCACCGGGGAAGGGAGGAAGCGGAGACCCAGCTGCCTCGGGGCTCCGCTCCGGCGCCACGCCCGCTCCCGCCTCACCGCGGGCACCGAGCGGAGCGAAGCGCAGGGAAGAAGAGAGGGAGGGAGGTTCGGCTCCGGGCGTCGCCGCCGGCACCCACCGACCCACCCTCCCTCCCGGTGCCTGGCTCTCTTCCCCGGCAGAGGCCGCACCGGTCTCCAGCGCGCCCTGGCGGGCACCGACCCCTGCCCGACGGTGTCCGCGACGCCGACCCGCTCTGTCCCCGCACCGTGACTCCCCGCGGGCCGCCCCGAGCGGTCCATATCTGCCCCGGGTTCAAGCCAGGAGCCCCGGGGCTGGGATCACAGCGCCCGCCCAGTCAAAGTGCACCCCGCACAAAGTACATCCTACAAAAAGTACATAGAAAAATCTGTGGGTTAAGATACTTTTGGGAGAATGTAGCAAACCGGGGACACGGCAAACCCAAAATCAGAGCGTGCCACTGCCAGCAATACCGATTCCTAAGCAGCAGCTCTTACGAGGAGCGCTGAGGGCACTTCCTCTGTTCAGCCGGGAGGAGATTGAGGGGAGGGAGATCTCATAGCTGTTCTGCAAANAAAAAAAAAAAACAGCTTCCCTTAGGGAAAGGAAGGGAAATCTGCCTCTCTTCCAATTCCCTGTATTTTACCCAAACATGTGAGAAATTTTTGAGGGGATGCAAACCTCCACTGCACACGCTTTTAAAGCGGAGTGATTAAAAAAATCCTCCCCGCCGCAGGGACCCTGTCGGTTGGCCACCGCTCTCAGCTGTGGCAGCCTGGCTGCAACATCCCTCCTCTCCTGTGCAAGGTGAAATGGACCCCAAGGATTATCGCCATTTCTCAGCCATGTCAAAAGCGAAGAGGAGAAAAAAGGTTCCTTCTCACGTGGCTTCTATAATAAACCGCATTTAGTCAAGGACCAGCGCGGAGCTTCCCAAGTGCTGCTCAGAGCAGGCAAGCTGACACGAATGCACATCCACGCAAACCTTCCCTTGTGCAACTCGGGAAGCTCCACAAGCTGGGCTTTCTCCTGGCAGCACGCTGGCAGTCCCCAGCACCGAGGGAAGCCGGGCTGGCAGCCCCGGGCTTTGTTAGCAGCCACAGGGGCTGCCGGTGCCACTGATATCCGGGAAGGGAGAAGCATCCCATTGTGCGGGCAACCATCGCAACCCCCGGAAACCTCATCCCCCTTGGAAAGGTATCCCTGCGAGGATAAGCCTCCATCTCCCGTGTCGAGTCCCTTCTCCTCCCCGCAGTGAACGGAGCCACCCCCAAAAAAAGTTTTGCTGGGCAGAAAGGGCCCTGCCTGCCTGCCTGCCGCCCGATGGGAAAAAACAAAGGGTCGGGGAAGAAAGAATAAAGTTTGGGGCTCGGCGGGATGAGGAGGGCGCCCGGGTGGGCTCCGGGCCGCGGATTCGCGCGGCTGCCCGTCCCCGGCTTCCCGTCCCCGCTGCCCTTGGGCCGCGCACGGCGGTACCTGAACAGGGCGACCGCAGTCTGGTTCCTCCTCCACGCCTTGCCCTGCTGCAGCAGCACCCCCTGCACGATCTCCTTTTCGTCGGGCAGCCGGTACACGGGGAACACATAGAGCCAGCAGAGGACGAAGACGCCCAGGGCGCTGGCGCCCATAGGCAGGCGGGTGCGCGGCCACTTCCACGCCAGCCCCGCCATCCTCCTCCTGCTCCCGCAGCGCCGCCGCGGCGCCGGGCCGCGCTCCGGCATCAGGCCCGCGCCATGCGGCGCCCGCGGGCGGGGAGCCCGGCTCGGCTCAGCTCAGCTCAG
>VYZQ01027623.1:61074-71235 GCA_013400655.1 Mystacornis crossleyi | reverse complement strand
TTTCAATGCAATGTCTGATGGTTAGTTTTTCTTTAAAAGTGTAACAGAGAGCCATTGCTATACGTCACATTTGTTGGGGCTGGTTTTGTTTTTAGCCATCTTACTGGCAGTATTTAAACTTTGTGAAGGTGCTGAAATTTTATTGGCTTGAGATTTTAGCCTTTTGAAAAGAGGAGGGGCAAAAATCTCAANAAGCTCTTTACCTATTATCCAAACTTAAATTACTAGAGAATAAAGGAAAGGAAAATGTCAGTAGCAGAAAGTTCTGCAGTGAGTACTGGGCATGCGTCAGAGGAAATTATATGGTAGAAATGTATGGGATGTCAAGAATTCCCATATCCTGAGAATGTCCTGTGTTGCTCTTCAGTTTGCTTTCTGAATATCTTTGCTGTCATAGGCAGTGCAGCTGATAATCTGCTCCTCACACCAGCCTTTGTGCAATGATTTGCAATTTAACAGAGCTTTGGCCTGTCTGTCGGAGATGTGCTTTTGCTATCATGTTATAATCCGTTCAGACTTGGCTACCTTTTAAGTCTTTCTAAAAATGTTAGGCTGTGTGCACACTCAGCAAAACCCTCTTCGTTTTTTATCCATTACGTTGCCTGAAGATCGCCTACACTGAGCACAGCCTGGCTTGGAAGTGAATGTAACGATGACAGCAGATGTTTCCTACTAACATGATGCTAACAGCAGAGGAAGCAGTCTCCTTTTCAGTGAACAGATCTCCTCAGCATAGAAATAGACATCCTTAAAAAATGCGTTTGTGTGTTAGTTTGTTTTGTGCGTGTTTTTTGTTTGGCTTTGAAGTGACTGAGTTTTGTAGGCAGCTCCTTTTGCTATGGGATGGCTGGACCTGGAGCAGCAGAGGCTTGCTCTGGGCAGACCAGCTGGGGCAGGGGCTGCTCACCAAATTGCAGTCAGCTGTGGCTGCCTGTGCTGGCAGACAGCTCCGTGCTCTCTCTGCTTCAGCTCCTTTCCCCTCCACCTCCTTGCTGAGTTTCATCAGCCTTTTTATCTTTGACATAACCCTGTGCTTTGCTGTACAGGGGTGTCTCTGTGCCCTTGCTGTGTCCTTTCCATGCCTGTCCTGCTGGGAGCCCGTCGCCTCCTGCCTGCCAGCCTGGGACAGCAGCTGCGAACTGGTAGAGAGACAGAAACGCCACCAACCTGGAACACCCTCCTGCCACTCTTGTTTAGCTACTGAACACCCTTGTGGCTCATGATGATGTTTCTCTGAAAAAGTATTCCTTGATTTGGGCGAGGGGGGAAGGAGGAACCTGTCAGCCACTCAAGAGAGAACTGGCTCTGCTTTGGCTGAGACTCAACGGAAAACCTAATTTCCCCCTTCCCTCTCCCATATGCTTTGTATATCAGTTAACTTCCAGCATTCATGAGTAGCTAGTAACACTAGCTGTAGTGCTGGACAACACAGGCAGTTGCAGAACCATTTTAAGTCCAAAAAAAGGAGAAAAAATACCCTCATAAATTAACTGTTGTCATCCCACCTCGATAAATGCAGTACGTCAGGGAAGCGCATGGCACTCTTGAACTGTTAATGTCCACTCTTGCTATTGCTTTATCAGATAGTCCAGACTCCCCCACGTCCGGGGAAAAGTGATTTTATTATGGTCCACACTTAAATGCCAATATATTAGGGGAATCAGACTGGCTTTACTTCTCTATCTGTAACCCTGCCAAATTCTACTTTAACACCAAGCATTGCAGAAGGTCATCTCAGAGAATGATTCCTGGAGTTAGCCATAAACTCACTTGGCCAGTCCAAAAGGTATTGCACAAAGTTTATCCAATAATAGCACCCATATTCAATTTAGATAGTATTTTGGTTGTGCTGAAACTAAGGAGATTAGCAGTTTCCCCTGATGAATGGCTGTACTTGTTCCTTACCCTTGAAGAAAAATGGAGTTGTCATTTTTAATCTAATCATCTGGAAGTTTCCCCTTACCCCAGGCTATCTTTCTCATCATTATTTTGAAACTGTTAGAAGGCTATCATTTCTTGTACCTGGTCATAGAGTCCAGTCTTCTGATTGGGAAGCATTTTACAAATAATGTGTAGAACAAGAATAATTTTTACATCACTGAGATCATTGCAGAAATTATCATTTCAGAGTGGAGACTGAAATCCATAGGAACATTCTTACAAAGATCTCAGATAGCATGAGACCCTAAGCTTTATGGCAGAGGTACAGATACGTATATTGGAGCTATGGTTGTGGCTTCCCAGACAAATATTCAGGCCTCTCCACAGAGGAGGATTCTTTCCCTCCAGGGTTGATTCAAGGACACAGGCAGAGCTCTCCCCATCAGGACTGCAAGCAGCAGTTAGCTGAGAATCCAGTTGTCACTGTCCACAGTGTGCTAATCTGCACCTGACACCGTGGATCCAGGTACCTTGTCTTTGTATTCCAGCCTGTTGAAAGGCAACTGCCTTGAGGTCGGGGGGTGGAAAAAAAGGCAAGAGTGCTACATAGTGTGATCACATATGCATCACAGAATACTGGGAAATAGGACTGGAGAAGACCTTTGTCATCTAATCCATCCTCCTTCCCCCCAGACTGCTCTGCAGATGCTGTTGTTGATTCAGTCAAAGTGTTTTCACATGCAGAAGAATCCGTCAGGGTCACTGAGGAACACCTGTAGCTCTGGGGTTAAAGAATGTGCCAGCTAGTAACTGTTGTGTCAGTGTGCAGGAATAAAAGCAAGGAACTGCAGAATGGAGGTACATTTTCTCTGAGGGTCATCTGGTGGAACAGAAGGTGTTTTGGGGAATGTGATAGAGTCAGAATGCCATCTGCTTTTGTAGATGCCCTCGGGACATCAGAAGTGTTGATAGCTCTAGCTGGTCAAGGATGTAGTGGAAAAGAGTTTTATGAACAAATTTTTCATTGAAAATAATTTTCATGTCTCTGGAGGTGCTTGGTTTGCTGTAGAACATTTTTTTGTCTGTGAGAACTACAAAATGGGGGGAATTTTTGTTTTCAGTGTCTGGCTTGAGTTTACTTGTTGAAGTGTTTGGTTGTATCAGAATATTATAAGGCAGCTCTTGGGCATATAATAAGGTGGATTGCAACACACAGCAGTGAATGTACGTTATTTTAAATGGACTGTGCTTCACTTTCTTTGCTTATGAGTCCTGGTTATTTTCTTCTTCATACAGTATGACTGTACAGGGCCATCAGTGCTAGCTCACTAGAGAGCATGTGCAGGACAAATGCTTTGGCTTTTGTAGTGGCATCTTACCAGGAGAGGCGGTGTTTTTGGAAGGAAAATAATTGTTATAAGTTGTTGTTTCCAGTTGCTTTGTGACCGCGGACATGTAGTTTTTTAAGTTACCAAAGCAGAGTGAAATCACTGACAGACCCTTTCAAAGGGTGATCTAGAAACAGCACAGGCCTGAATTCAAGCCACTGATTTCCCTTTACCACATAAAGAAAACATATTTTCAATTAAATAATTTCTGTCTTTCAGCTAAGCATATGTGGGACTAAAGTTATGATCAATTTTAAATGTAGCATATACTGTTGGGTTTGTTCTGCTTCAATTTTAACCTCCCTCAAGGGCAATCCATTGAGTTAACTGCTGTATTAGCATTTGCAAATTTTACTGTTTCTTATGGACTATGGATTCATGTTCATACACCAAAAGAATTAAAACTACTACATTAACTCCAGTAGTAAATGCTAAAATTATATTATTCCTGACTGGATATGGGCAACATTCCTTTTAACAATAGAAATTGCAGCAGAAGTAAAGCTTTGAACAGGGAAGAACAGAATCCTCTTTACAAATTACTACAATTTATTAAATACACATCTGACCTTGTTTTGAAGCAGTATTTTTACTTCAGAACAGTTTGAGAACTATTACATAGAAGGAGTAAATCTCAGAACAAAAGAACCACCTGTTTAGGTTTGTTTTGTTTTCAGTTTATCCTCTGAGCCAAAATCTATTATTTGCCCACTTCTGCCTTTGATTAATTCCTACTTCATGGTCATCATACTGGGTTTTCATATGTTGCAGGAAACATATATAAGCTAGATTAAAAAGAAGGGGAAATTTTGAACTTTAAACCTTGACTGTCCTAAAAGGAAGGGAAGGGCTTTGCTTCCTGGCTGGTATGCACAGTGAAAGAGTTGTTGTGGGGAGATGTAGTTGGGAGAGAACACCCAAGGTGGACCAATGTGAGTCTTTCTCTGGAAAGAAAATTGTTTCATGGGCCAGTAATCACAGAATCATTTAGGCTGGAAAGGACCTTTAAGTTCATCTTAACCCAGCACTGCCAAGTCCAGCATTAAGCCCTGTCTTTAAGTACCACATCTGCATGGGCTATGTGTTATGACGTGAAAGAAATGTGTTTTGCAGTGAAATCTACTACTTACCATAGCCATTAGTTTAGGAAACCCTTTCCTAACAGCTCTGGAGTCTGTATCCTTTCCACTGGTTTCTGTGTCCTTCAGAAGACTGACAAAGTTGGTGACTAAATAATCCCAAATCGGCTTTTTGAGTACATATTGCACTAATATAATTCTCAGAGATGTCAGGGCACTTTATAACAACATTTTCTGAGGGCTTACTGGAGCATTTGTTAGACAGATTTGTGAAGCCTCAGCTTGAACTTTAGTCCCTTTCCCTCTCCCTTGTAGTCTACTCTAGCATTTATTGTAGTCAAAACTCTTGCTGGCTGGACCTAGCAGGCAGGGAAGTCCCTGCTTGTGAAGAGGAGGTGATGAACAGTCACACTTCTGTGACTGTCCCTGTTC
The DNA here is from genome assembly GCA_013400655.1 of Mystacornis crossleyi. Lineage (NCBI taxonomy): Eukaryota > Metazoa > Chordata > Aves > Passeriformes > Timaliidae > Mystacornis > Mystacornis crossleyi. Next base: position 66,455 of record VYZQ01027623.1, on the reverse strand, counting down.
GTGCTTCATCCCACTGCAGACTGTGGCAGCCTCAGCGGATGTGTGGCTGTACCTCCCACCTCCCACTGTATCTCATGTCTCAGTGGGACACCCTGTTGGCATTTTCTTTCCTGGGACAACTTTTCTCGGTCCTTTTTTTTCCTCTAGCTGAGCATTGATAAACTACAAATTGATGGCAGCAACGAAATGGTGCAGTATTTCTCTTGCAGGTACCTGAAACAGTTTTTCTCATGATTTTTTGGGAGAGTTTAAGGAGTTTACATCTCAGGCTGTTTTCTACAGTAAAAATAAACTAGTCCACAGATATGATCAAAAGTACAAGTCACGTTATGTTTGCAAAAGCAGTTCCCAATCGCATTGTATTTTGTAGCCATGGAACTGAAATATTAGAAGACAGATTCAGAGCAGGAAACGGGTTTTAAAACGCTAATTGTTATTTGCTAGTCATTAAACTGGAAAGGAATGTGTTGCTGTTATCTTTAGCCATGGTGCTTTTCATGTTACTCTGTTAATCCTGTCCTCTTTCCCCTACCTCTTCCCAGTGAGTTCCTGGTCAGCAGCAGCACATGGGAACTGATCAGGTTGAAAGTCAACCCAGTGCACCCCACAAAAATGTTTGGCTTGTTCCTGCTGTTACATTAGTTTTGTCAGTTTTTGCAGGGATTCTGGCATGTCTTCATTTGTTTATATCAGTTTACTACTCATTTCTTGACACTTAGTCAGAAGTTGATATTTCTGTCCAAATAATGAGCTTAGAGTAGGAAAACACCAATACTTTTGCTCAGATACTCAGCCATAGTTGAACTGTATTTTATGTTTTTGTAAATTTGGTTTAGGATCCCATTTGTCTTACTCAAGACTGGGAAAGGATAAAACAAAGGAGGTAAAAACACAGGTGATAGTTTTAAACTGGAATTTGGTTGAACTCTGGAATGGTTCAGCAGATGCACCAGTGGATGGAGGGATGGTATTACGGAACCCAGCTGCCTCGTGTCTGGGTTAGGCAGAAATACCTGCTATGAGTGACTTGTTTCTGATGTGGCAGACTATACAAGGAAGAAACAGGGGAGTGAAAGGAAACAAGTCTTACTTTTGATGTTATGTAAACTAGATTGATACTTAAGTACCTCAAAGTAATTCAGTATGTGCTGCTTGCCCAGGTCACAGGAGCATGCTGAGGCTTATGGAAGGAGTGATCTTCCTGAATTTTCCAACTAAACAGAATGCTGGCAAGAGCAATCAAGCCCAAGGACATACGTGCAGCAGACTGCCTCCTTGTAGCAGGAATGAACTTGGTTACTCTATTTGCGGTGTTGGTCTGATATGAGCCAGCTATGATAGGATTGTGCTGCTTCTTGCGTGTAGTCTCTTACCTGGTTTTGTTGAGTGAGAGGTGGGGTCAGGAGCGGAGTAATCCCTCTTTCAAAAACAAAACCCCCATTAATTCTTTTAGAAATTTTGGTAAGTGTATAATTTTGTTTAAAAATCAATGAAAAGGATGATCCCACTGCAACATTTTTTCTTAAATGTGGTGAGTCAAAAGAACGGCTTGAAAATACACTTCTTTGAGATTGATAGCATTTTAACTGAGCTGTAGGGGGAAATATCTGATGGTGTGGTATTATTTGTGATGTAGCTGGAGTGGAAAAGTCATCAACTATCGTAACTAAAAAAAGACAAGGTGTTTATGATTGCAAAACACCAATATGTTGATGTATAGATGAGAACAGAATGGAATAAGCAGTAACTTTTATTCCAGTTAACTGTTCATCTTAGGACAACACATTAGTGATATGGTGACCTATTCTGAGATCAAATGGAGTTGCAGAGTTTCTTATAACTCTGTATATCAAACTGCCCATGACAGAGAATGTCCACAGACCATTCTTACACAATATCCCTGAAATCTTTGTTGCTACGAATTTCCACTCTTGAGCGTCAGTACGTTTTAGGATTTTTAGGAAGTAAAATTAATTTTGGATAGAAAATTTTTAGTTTTAAGCAGATTTCCAACTTAATAGAACTAAGAGTATATGTATGTACTGTATACATATAAACTATATATACAGTTTTGATGCTGAGCAAAATAGGGTTGCTGCTGTGATGAGGTTATTTTTAAATCCTGAAATTTACATGTAAGTATATGTGACTGGAAGCTTCTGATCATATTTTGTAATGGTATGAAACTGCAAAATATTGGTAAAATATATTCAAAGGAACGAGTGACCGCTTGTAAAAAGATGAAATTTCTCTATGGTACCCAGTATGGCTCTCCTGAGTATTGCTTTGGATCTCTGTTGCAGTCAGTAGGTTTTAAGTGGAAGGACACTTTTGAAACATGACTTTGAGAGCAGTCTTGTTTATAAACAGAAATAAACTGAAGATGTTTAAGGCTGCCTTTTTAAAAAAGTGTTTCTTCTTCTATATCTGAAACTACATCACTACAAATTTTATTACCCAAGGTACCTTCCAGATTTGCTGGTCTTTAAGCAAGCAAGTCTCAGAGGTATTTCACTTAGTATGATACATTTCCCATATAGACTATCACATTTGTCTGTTTCTCCTTTTTTACTGTCAGTCAGCAGTCTTGTCATGGTCAATCCTTTTAGTCTGTCATTTGTTGTATGTACAATATATTCATACCCATTATAAATATTTTTCTGGTTTCTTATGGCATGCTGGTTTCACCACTAGTATTTTAATTGACTTTGTAGCTTACACTACATCTCACTTTTAGTTTTGGTCTAATTCTCCTCTTTCTTTTTTTCTTTATCAGTAGAAAAATGATTTGTGTTTAGCATCTGTAACTATGAGAACTTCAGAGTTTTACTTTGCATTTCTAATACCCGTTCTTTATCTGTTTTAGCATCTCCCTGTATTCTTCCCAGTGTTCTTTACTTCCTATTTTCTTGTAAGTATAGCATATTCTCTTTTTCCCCTCAGTTTCTATTGACCTGTTTAACCATGTGGAGTTAAATGAAGCTACATCTCACTCCTGAAGAAAATAATTCCATTAACGTATAAGTTCAGTTTCATTTTTACACCCTCTCCTAATGCCTGGGGTATCTTGCTATTTGTCTGAAAAATGTTTAATGCAATATCTTTTTACATAACACAGCTATCTAAAATTGCACAGCATTCATCTTAGTAGAAATAAAATTTCAATTCCATTCTGTTTGTTTAGTGGTTGGAATCTGACATGAACAGGTGGGTCCCTGGCAGGTTTCAGGAAACAACCAGTCATGTAATTCATCTATCATTCTGTCTTATCTATGACATGTTTAAATGGTTTCCAAGTTTAAATTGAGCTCACAATTGTGGCTGCTTATGTAGTAGTCCCATTATTTTTGTGTACACGATCTTTGCTTTACTCAGTAGTAATTCTTCTGTCTTTTGTGTAGTGACTCCCCTTGATATTTTTGGTTTCTCTGTGGTTTAATGGATTGTTTCCTAAGGCAAGATTCAGCATTGTAGGCATCTACTGTACTTACAAGTGTTCAGACCCTGTCACCCATGAACCACGTCTTAGGAAATACAAGTCTGAGCACAGCTTTATGAACTTCCTCCTGAACATGTGAGACTTCAGTGCTGGACTTTGGAATTGCAGCAGTGGGAGTTGTAACAACCAAGCCCAAAAATTCAAATGGAGATTTCTTTTTTTTTTCCTTTTCCCTGCTTTTTCAAATTAACAGGTTGTTGATCTAAGTCCTTCCATGAATTTGCAATGATAATATATTTAAATCTATGAATTTGCTCTTGAGCTGTGAATACATCAGTATGACTCCTGTGAAAAGATGTGCTCCTGCCTATATCACTAAATAATCAAATAAACAGTACTTTCCNCTAATAAGCCTGGTTTCTCTATTCCTTGCTTTATGGCCTGAGGGAAGCCACTTTAACAGCTCTGAACCATTTTCTATGTATGGCAGCCTGTGTTAACTACTTAATTAGTGGTTTATGGACTTACCAGTTCAGGTTTTTTGTCTGTGAGATTTTTCCTTTGATAATTTGTTCATAAATATGAGAAGAGTCAATGAAGTAGAAAGCCTAAGGTCTTACATGGACACTTTGCTTTCCTCAGCAGTATGAGGAGCACGCACCCAAATCGAACCCCGTGCATGTGATCCATCCTGCTGTGTAAGGGCAGCTCACTGCCTCCAGCCCTTCCAGCTGCTGCCTGAGATGCCTTCCCTGTTCACTGCTTTCAGCTGTGGTTATTTCCTTGTAATTTATCATGGGCATGTTTTTGGGGTCGGGGGAGAGGATTTATTTATTTACCACTCTATTGCAAAATTTGATGAAAACTTGTTCTTATGATGGGCATTTTCCCTAGACTTGCGACCATCATCATAGAATGGTTTGGGGTGGAAGGGACCTTAAAGATCATCCAGTTCCAACCCCTCTGTCTTGAGCAGAGGCACCTTCCATTAGACCAGGTTATTCAAAGCCCCATCCAGCCTGACCTTGAACACTTCCAGGGGTGGGGCATCCACAACTTCTCTGGAAAACCTGTTCAGGGCCTTTAGACTTGTTCCAGCAGATCCGTGTCCTTCTTATGCTGGGGGCCGTGTTCAAGATCTTTGCTGTTTCCGCAAATCCCACATGTGGAGAACCTATACCATTTGTGCTGGGGTTAAGATGTGGGGCAAAATGCTGTGAAGACAAATGCCTCCTGTGTGTTCTAGTGGTGTTAGGGCACACAGCCCTGTGCCCTTGCGTAGTGGAAGATGGCTTCAGGTTCATTTGCCACCTCTTAATGAACCACTTGTTGAATATCNTTATAATTTCTGTAAAGAAAAAAAATCCAGTATTTCGTAATAGCAGATTCTTACAGGAAAAATTAGCTTTTGGGGATTGGGACCACCTGTAACTAATAAGCCTGGTTTCTCTATTCCTTGCTTTATGGCCTGAGGGAAGCCACTTTAACAGCTCTGAACCATTTTCTATGTATGGCAGCCTGTGTTAACTACTTAATTAGTGGTTTATGGACTTACCAGTTCAGGTTTTTTGTCTGTGAGATTTTTCCTTTGATAATTTGTTCATAAATATGAGAAGAGTCAATGAAGTAGAAAGCCTAAGGTCTTACATGGACACTTTGCTTTCCTCAGCAGTATGAGGAGCACGCACCCAAATCGAACCCCGTGCATGTGATCCATCCTGCTGTGTAAGGGCAGCTCACTGCCTCCAGCCCTTCCAGCTGCTGCCTGAGATGCCTTCCCTGTTCACTGCTTTCAGCTGTGGTTATTTCCTTGTAATTTATCATGGGCATGTTTTTGGGGGCGGGGGAGAGGGTTTATTTATTTACCACTTTATTGCAAAATTTGATGAAAACTTGTTCTTATGATGGGCGTTTTCCCTAGACTTGCGACCATCATCATAGA
>VYZQ01027623.1:33646-46879 GCA_013400655.1 Mystacornis crossleyi | reverse complement strand
ATTGGATTAGTACGTTCAGAGCAGTGGAATGATGGATATTTTAGAGGAGTAGATAGTGGTGGTCATCATCCCAACGCTAGGTACCAAACCTAACGTTTAAACAAAATAAGCTGAACTACTACTAAGCAGAAGAAAATATATGGAAAAAAAGTATGGCTCTTGGAGACATGTTTTAACAGTACACACAAGTATTATTTGAGCACTGGTTTTGAGATCCTGGTCTCTTGCACTCTTCCAGAGTATCTATATTCTTTCAGAGCCCTGTGTTCTGTTGTTGTTATCAATGGTCGTGTTTCTAAAAAAGGCCATGGACAGGTAAAGCCTGTTTCATTGGAGGCACAGTTGGTTCATGAAGATGATTATAGTTGTTTTTATCAAAGGAAATTCTTCAGTCATTTCATGTAAAAGTTGCTTGTGCAGTGACTTCAAATGTGGCCAGAAGCTCTTAGCACTGAGCTTCTATCACTATTTTAATTTGGGCCCTTTCAGAAACTTGATTTTTCATCTAATGTTCATTGTTAATAAAATGGGCAAAGGTGACTTAAAAGACCCATGAACACACCCTCCCTTTCAAATAAGATATTTTTCATATGCTAGAGATGGTCCTCTCTGGGCTATTCAGACATGATTAAAATTATCTAAAGTCTGTGGGTGGGATGTTTGTATGATGATTTCATGAGATGGTTCCAGGTTTGGATTTGGGTTTTTTGCATTTATGTATTTCAGTTCACTAGAATGAGTTCAGAAGCAGCGTGATAACCTTTAGTGCTAAATGCCGTGTAGTAAAATTGCCCTGTTTTGAGAAATACAAAGATATGTAGCACAGACAGGGAGCAAACTTTAAAAATCACCTGTGTATGTATTCATACACACAACTGTTTTTTTGTAAGAAGCTCTTGGAGGCATTGCCATTTGAGAACAGAGAAGCACCCATATTTTGTGGGTGCTAGAAGGAATTGTCAATTTTGTTGACAGTGAGGATGAGAATATGGCTATGTCACTTAATAGCATAGTACGGAGAGCATTTTTACCAACCAAAAAAAGGGAGATGAGGAGGGGAATTTACAGGTGTGTGATATGTGATAATAGAGCTCTACTATGTATGTTTGTACATAACAAATAAATCTGCTTTTTAAAATTAAGAAAAGCTGTCTCCCAGCAGTCCAGAAATGCTCTTCATGGAAAATCATTAATGCTTTGCCCATCTTCATTTATACCTTATTACTGTCACTTAAAAACACAGGTAAATACCTTACACCAATGCTATATGTAAATACAGTGATGACCAAGCAAGGCTGTGCCACAGTTGTGGTGTCCAGAGGTGAGGAAAGGCTGCAGCCTTATCTGAGAGAGCTGTGAGGCACGTGAATGTAGCAGAAGTGCCATATCAGCTGATGCTTGTAGGGGTTGTTAAATCTGCACCTGCTCAACTACTGTGATGTGCTGGGCTGGGAGCAGTGCTAGGCTTTTACAGAATCAGGAAATGGTTGAGGTTGGAAGGGACATTTACTGGTCATCTTGTTCAACCTGCTCAAGCAAGGTCACCTAGAGCAGGTTGGCCAGGACCATTTCCTAGCGTTTTTTAATATCTGCCAAGACTGAGAATCCATGACCTTGCTGGCTGCCTGTTTGGTCACCTTCACAGTAAGAAAATGTTTCCTACTGTTCAGAGGGAACCTCCCATGTTTCAGTTTGTGCCCACTGCTTCAATGGGCACCACTGAAAAGAGCCTGGCTGTGTCCTCGTTCCATCCCCTTTAGGTACTTATACACATTGATGACATCTCCCTGAGCCTCCTCTTCTCCAGGCTGAAGAGGCTCAGCTCACTTAGTCCCTGGGTCACCTCAGTGGCCCTTTCCTAGACCATCTGGAGCCCCTCTTTAACTGAGGAGCCCATGACGACACCAGGGCTGAGCAGAGGGGCAGGATCTACTCCTGCAACCCTCAGACAACATTCTGCCTGGAGCAGTGCAGGATACCACTGGCCTGCTTTGCCACAGAGGCACACTGCTGGCTCAAGTTCAACTTGGCGTCCACTGGGAGCCCCAGCTCCATTTCTGCCAGGCTGCTTTCCAGCTTGGCTTCCAGCATACGTTGGTGCCTGAGGTTGTTCCTCCCCAGGCACAGGGCTTTGCAGTTCTCTTTATTGACCTTTAGGAGGTTCCTGTCAGCTCATTTCTCCAGCCTGTCGATGTCCCTCTGGATGGCAGCACAACCCTCTGGTGTATCAGCCTGGTTTTGTATCCTGAGCAAACTTGCTGAGGATACGCTCTGCCCCATCAACCAAATCATCAGGGAAGCTGTTGAACGGTGCTGGACCCATCACTGACCCTGTGCACTGCAACATTTAAATTACTGGCCTGTGCCAGGAGTCACCACCCTCTGGGCCAGCCATTCAGACATTTTTCAGCCCACCTTCACTGTCTGCTCATCCAGCTCATGCATCAACAGCTTGACTGTGAAGCTCTTATGAGAGACAGTGCTGAAAGCCTCACTCTGAACTCTGTGTAGACAATATCCACCCTTCTCCCCTCATCCACCAAATAACCGTCTCGTTGTGGAAGGTTATCAGGGTGGGTTTGAAAGTGATGTTATTGTGGAGATGAGTTATTATGGAGTTTTCAAGGGCTGGTATATTTTACGCTCTCGATATATGTAGTGAGTGCATGTTTCTGTTTCTCTTCAGGAATTTTGTGAATACTTTTATTCAGTTTAAGAAGCCTATTATTGTAGCAGTAAATGGCCCAGCCATTGGACTTGGAGCATCTATATTGCCTCTGTGTGACGTGGTTTGGGCGAACGAGAAGGCTTGGTTTCAGACACCATACACTACTTTTGGACAAAGTCCAGATGGATGTTCATCCCTTACATTCCCTCGGATAATGGGCCTGGCTTCTGTAAGTAGCTTGCAGGGTAGGGGCTGGCAGCTTCACAATTCAGTTGTGATAATTTATCCAGTGTGATTTCAAGACTTTTTGCCTTGCTGTGTTGTCTTCTTAATTTTTTTCTTTCTCTCATGAAAACCTTTCATGAGAAGCCTCCCTTTATGGCTTTTCTGCTCCATGCTCTTACAACTTAGTCTGAACCTGCACGCACGGAACAGAAAGCAAGCACGGCTCTTAGTCCCACCTTTGACCCTAGTGGTGCCAGAAGGGTGATGTCCTGTGTACCAAGACACAGCTCCCCTGCTGCTGCCTCATGAGGACCAGCCACGGGTGTCTTGCGTTCAGCACGGCACCAGGGTGACACTCGGTGTCACTGCGCACCAGAGCGCTGTGGCACCAGCCAGGAGCAGTCTTATGCCAGTATGCAAATAAGTATTTCGGCTTCCATGCACTCCGAACAAAAAGCTATTTATGAATCTTTAACCTGTGTTATTTTCATGTTGCTTAGTGGTTTTTCATGCTGTGTTCTTTGAAAACTTAGACCCACGTCCCATTCCAGTTTGGACTCTATGAAACAAGTGCTTGTGGCTACACCTTTTTTCTAAAATTGCTGTTTATTATAAAGGCCGTTTGTTTCCCTGTAGGTATTTATTGATTTAAAAATATAGGTTTCAATATATTAAAACACCAGTTTTAGAAGATCTAATAGCTAATTGTGTCAATCTGGATTTAGTTATTAGAAGAGAACAGAAAAGGTAACTAAAATAGATTAACAGTTATAAGAGTATCTTTAATATCCTAGCATGTTTCAAACTACTGATTGTTCCTTTCCCTTTTTATTTGGCCATCCATCCATTCATCCATCCATTCCATCCATCCTCGTCCTTTAAAGACTTGTGGTTGTTACTTTTCATTTCTTTAGAAGTTGTACAAAAAACACGAGCTCTTCCCTAGTGTACTCTTTCATATGTGTTTGTGAATGCTCTCATTCTTAAATATAACGATTTAAATTGAAAGCTTCCAGTGGTAACAATTCCATAATGATCAGTGCAAAAAAGGGAAAGAAATCCCCATTTCTGTATTATCCTTGGCTCTCTGCAGCATAGCAGTGTCTCTATGGGACAAAGCTGAACTTTACTCAGCACATTTTGTGAAATATGTTCAGAATCCATACTGAAGACTTTGATAAAGCAGCATGCTTTTTGTCTGTAAAAGAGCAAGAGAGAAGTCAGCAGGAAGATGTTATGAGTGAAATGCAAAACATTAAGGGGAAAAAAAAAATACAAAACAAAGGGTTAAGGCCTCTATGTGCATCATAACATTTTCTACAAATGTATCACTTCAGCAGTAGTGCCACCCCTAACTCTTGTAAGCCAGACTTAAAACGCAATGTTGTTAGCTGCAGCTATGTAAAAATCTTCCATTGCAAGATTGCTGGAAATCTCTTCCATGGGGGGTCAGCCACCTTCTCTGGGTGAGCAGGTCTGTCTGTCAGGGATGGGTTTCTTTTATCACAAACATCTTCAACCGTGGGCTTATTACAGGAAATTTGAAGCCCAAACTTTAGGATTTAAAACTGATATCGTCTTGGAAATACCAAGAATTTTAGAGGTGTTTTTAAACTTGACTTTGGAGTTTTGAAAATAGTCTGTTATAGACATAAAGGTGATGTCTGTACGGGGAGCTGTTACTGTGTATTTGCCATGGAGTTCTTGCTCTGGTTGTCTGATCTGAAGTACAAAGCACAGGAGCTGTGTGATCACACATCACACACTGGGTTTCCCTGCCAGTCCCCAGCACGCTTGGCAGTATTTCGTATGCTTTTCTGTCAGTCGTGAGGGATACGCGTTTCCATAGTGCCTGTAGTCCAGATCACAGCCAGGATCTGGGGTGGTTCGGAGGCCAGCTGCCTCCCGATCAGAGTGCAAGAGAGCTGAAATGCTCCATGGCCCCTGGTGCCTGTGGGCTTGCACAGCAGGACCCTGGTGAGCCTCAAAGCCCTCACTGGAAGAGAGTCCAGAGGTCCCAGCGAAGTTCCTCTGTGGAAGGAGACATTTTCTACTTGAAGTAGAAAATTAAGGTTGCTAATGGGAATCTTATATTAGTGAAATATTTTTATCATCCTCATTGCTATTGCTGTAGTATCTTTCTCGGAAAGTAACCACCAAGTGTGTTAATTTTTACGGCAGGTACAAGGCATGATTACTATCAAAGCTTGTTCAGCAGTTGGTCTCCAGCATATGTTGTGTATAGATCAAAAGTGAAGATGCCAGAGCAAGGCATTTCCCTTCAAAACCTGTCAAGTGAGAACATTAATGGCAATGCTCATTTCTTGTGAGATTTTATGCTAATGCTGTGTTACAGCTGGCAGAAATAAGAGAACTGCACCCTTCTCACTTGTGGTGTCTCGTGTTCAGGAGAACTCAGCAGTTGCAACTAAGTTTAGGGGAAAAAAGGGTTTCCTAGCATTCATTTTTATCCTTGCAAAGATACATGTGAAGAATATGTTGACCTGACCACCTGGGTTAAATGTTTGCCTTTCCTAACTACTAGTTAGATTGATTGCACATTTTGATATTTCATAGAAATGTTAAGTGGTTTTTTAAATTATTTTGGAAGAATATTTTTTCCCCAGCTGTGTAGGAAAAAGGATTCCTTTTTTAGACAACCATGTGTACATCTCTAATATTTAGCTAGTATTTCAGGTTATTACTATTCACATACATTCTGGAAAGTGAGATGGAATGGTTAATGAACCTTGTATATTTGATTTTGTGTTCACAGAACGTAGAGCTATAGGGTATAGAATTTCATCGTAGTTCAAGAGATTTGGGATTTTATAAACTAATATATGTGAATCACAGCTTTCCATAGTAACTGTGAGAGATGTGCTGATGGTAAAATATGCTAGGAAACTGGCTGGGTTTTTTTCTTGCATTCCTAATGGACTGGCTGTCAGGAGGCAAACTGCCAGTAGAACCCAGACTTTGTATTTCATTACAAAGGAACAAATAAGAGACTGCAGAGTTTCCAAATTGCTTCATGTGTAAAATGGTAATACCAGGAACATGGTACCACAGTAAATAATGAATTATTTATTAAGTAAATAATTATTTGAGATCCTTAAATCAAAGTTGCTGAAATAATTACCAAAATTTCCAGTGTTAGAAGGCATTCAAAACCTCAGAATTTTTCCCTCAAAAATGTTACACCTGTCAGGTTTGTGTTTTAGAACAGCCTTATTTCCTGTATTTCAAGAGGCAATAATGGGTTTGTCATGTTTTTCAGTGGAAATAAGTCATTAAGAAACAATAATACTGATTTTTTTTTTTGAGGTTGACTATTACTCTGACTTTTTAATTTCCACTGGCTGTTTTTATGCAAATGTCACTGCAAACAAAATTTAATTGTATAAGAAACTTCACTGAAGCTAGAATTCAAGGGGTTGTAGGACAAAGCTTTAATGGGGAAATTGGTAAATAGTGAAGTGTATGATAATTACAAATCAAAAACATTTACAGAACTAGAGAGAGCATCTTGTTCCATAGAATGTAGTACATGATTCTGTACCTTTAAACCACGTGCAAGTTCTTTTAAGTACTGGGGGTTTTTAGTAAGACTGCTATATCAGATTCTGAAAGAATTTATCAGTTCAGTATTGGACTCTTGAAGAAAATGTGAATGTTTATTTTTATGAATTTAGTCAGAAAGTGGAATACATCATTATAAAGGGCAAGCTGTTTATTCAGTGCTGTTTTACAGATTTGCCAGGCATTATAGCCTATTCCCATATACATAGATAACCAAGTCAGCAATACTCCAAGAAAGCCAGAGCTGACAAACATTCATGGCCAGGAAGTGACAGAAGACATTTTCACATGTAACACTTAACCATAGCCATCCACATTTCAATAGCTACTGACCTGGTACTGGTCAACAACATGGACCAACCAGCTGTAGGCCAGTATTTTTCTTTTTTTAATTAAAACTTGGAAGAGCTGTAATAAAACTTATTTCAAAGAGTGCAGGCATTTTTCTTATTTGTTTTGAACATTTTTCCTTTGATGAGTTTTGTCTCATTACATTTCATACCAGAAGTAACTTTTTATCCCTTCAGGCCAATGAAATGTTGTTCAGTGGAAGGAAGTTGACGGCGCAGGAAGCTTGTGCCAAAGGACTCGTCTCCCAAGTGTTCTGGCCGGGAACATTCACACAGGAAGTAATGGTTCGAATTAAAGAACTTGTCACATGTAATTCAGTTGTAAGTTTCCTTTATCTTCTTGCATTTTTATGATTAGATGAATAAGAATTAATCTAAGTAGTATTAGACTGCACCTTTTTGTCCTAAAACAAAAAAAAAAAGAGCCTTTTCATGAAACAAGGACTGCATTATAGTACAGCAGTGTTTTTGGACAAATTTTTATGTATCTTTCTGGTTTGGGGGTTTTTAGGATTCTTTTTAAAGTTTTTATCTGACTCAACTACGATGTACTGTGGCATATGATAAGGAACATAAACCAGCATGGGATGTTTACAGTATAATTCGGTATTAACATAGTTGCTGAAATCCATCGTAGTCTAATCCACAATATAAACAGTTTCCCTAACAGCTGCAGAGAAACACAGAAGTCTTGAGTTAGCTTGGGTTGTAATTTAAATTACCAAGGAAAAAAATACAGTCTTTGACATTATGCTGGGCTCAGTTTTATGAGTAACACCTAGTGGTTGTGTGCACTACTGGCAGTTGCACAAGATAGTATCGAGCAGTGGTATTTTTAACTTTCTTACAAGAAAAGGTGCAGTACAAATTAATTGTTCTGTGCATTAGAAATTCTGCATTTTTAAAGCAAATTATTCATTTTCTAACAGAAAAAAACAAATTAGTTTTTTTCAGTGTATTTTAAGTGCTCGAGAAATCAAGATTTGCCCAATTATTAGAGCAGTTTGGGATAACGGTGTTACGATTGGCCTTCAGCAACAGAGAATTGCACTTTTCTGTAGTTGTAAAAGTGTATATTTTTTTTGGTAGTTATTTTATGATTTCATTATTTTCACACTTTAATGCACTTTTAAATTGTACTGGTATAAGGTAAAGGAAATTTTGTGCGATACTATAAGAAAGATGACTATGAGAAACATTTCTTACAGTCATAGGATGTCCATGAATTGATGAGCTTAAGCTGATAATCAGCTTCAGGATTCGTCCATATAAACCTGTTATCTACCCACAGAAGCACATGTGGTGCTCAGTTCTCAGACAATACTAACCCAACTCCCCCTTTTTTAATTCTGGCCTAGGTACTTGAAGAATCCAAAGCTTTAGTACGTAACATCATGAAGGTGGACTTGGAACAAGCAAACGAAAAGGAGTGTGAAGTTTTGAAGAAAATCTGGGGCTCAGCACAAGGGATGGACTCAATGTTAAAATATCTGCAGAACAGAATTGATGAATTCTGATGAGATGCCCATTGACACTGGAATTGTATTTCTTGGACATCAGGGCAAGCAAAATATGCCCATCAAAAAAATCCTTATATAAACTAACCCCTTGCTCAGCTTGGGAACAGGAGTGGACACACACCCCCTCCCCTTTTATTGTCAAGGAGTTTAAAAGTACTGTATCACTTAAATTTGAACAAAACTCCTTTCTCCCTGATTGTTACATGCAGATATATACACACACGAGTGTATGTGTGTGCATATATCTATATATGTCTTTTATATATATATATAAATGTACTATGTGTGAGAGTGTGTATGTAGACACACACACACAAGCTAAAAAACGATAGAGTGCACTACCAAACATCTCTTTAAAAGCTCTAGTTTTTGTTATCTTTGGCTAGTACTGTATCAAATAGAGAATGAATTAAAAAGTGAATGGTGTTGCATTATTTTCTGTGTGGCAGGGAAGTCTGGAATAAAGCTTTTCTTTTTCATGCGAATACAGAACTGAAACGGGTATTAGCCAGCCCTTGCTTTCTCTGCCCAACGAGTCAGCTTAGAGAAAAGGCATTGTCTCAGAAGAAGGTTGAAATACCTCAAGTCATGGAACATTCTAAAATTTTGGGGCGACTAAACCCTACTATGCTTAAATCACACATATCCCCAAAAAGAGAGTGTGCTCAGGATTAATGCTAAGGAAACACTCTGTTATTTTTTTGGGGGGGAGGTATAGAGGGGTGGGAGGAAGGGACAGGAATATGTCTGATTCTTACCCAGACAGCATGAAGAAACCACTGTCTCCTAGGGAAAGGGAATGAGGGAGAGCCAGAGGGAAATGGAAGGGGGAAGGAAAACAAAACCAACACAAAAGCTTGTTTTGCAGTATTAGTGAATCACTGAATATTCTTATGTATGAATATCCTAAGTTATAAGTTAGTTTTAGTGGGTTTTTTAAAAGCCTCTCTGGGTTGTTCTTTTTTGTTGGGGTTTTTTTTTGTTTGTTTGTTTGTTTTGTTTTTTAATAACTACATAAGTGCTTCTGTTGCTGGGTGAAAATACTACTTTATATACAGTTTGGGTTTTGTTTTTGGTTCTTTTATCCTATTTGCTGGTTTAATTGATGTATTACACCAAAAATGCATTTTATGTTCATAAATTTTAGGTTCACTTAGAATATATTATTTAATAAGTTAAAATTCTTTTGGCACACTATTAAGTAAAAAAAAAAACCTCTTAAAAAAAAAAACTACCTTATATTAGATGTTTAATGTTCTTTGTCTATGCTTTTTTATTATTTGAAATATACACTATATGCAGTATGGTGTAAAAGAGTGCCCTGTGTAAATAGACCTATTTTGCATTCCTTTCAGGAGTGGTTATTGATTCCTGACTGCAGATATCTATTATTACTTGGGTATCTGTGCTTGCAATCTTATTGAATGTATTATGAAGAATGAAATAGAAATCAAACCTTATTTTTGTACAGTTTTGATCTTTTTACTTGGAACTGACCCACCTCCCCTTCCCAGTGGAGAGCTGTACAGTGTGTAAATCTGCCTTTACCTTGGATTGGTACAGTATTTTTGCATCTGTGGGACCTACTTCTTTGTTCTAGTAGTTTGAACTATATATAAACTGTACAATCTGTAAAGTTTTTATAGAATAAATATTCAGCTGTGAAAACTGGTTAAATAAAACTAATATTTCTTAACACATTTTAAATGTGGTTCTCTCAGAGAGTTGTCTTTTTCAAAGACATTTCCATTCTAATTTTAACGTAAACTTGCTGAAACAGATCTTGTAAATCAGAGGCTTTAATATTTCTGTTTTATTTTGTTTAAAAAACTCTTACTTTTCTTCAAATTAAAACTTGAATATTAATTTATTGGTGCAAATTTTACAGAAATTTTCTCTTACAGGAGGTAGATAGGGAAAGAAGAGGGGGAGTTATTCTACTTTTAATTATTTTGTTAAGGGTTCAAACAAATGTTCAGTAAATGTTTCTTTGCAATCTCTTAAAAATAGACTGTTTTCCTTACAATGGTGGGGGGGTAAGTTAGAATTCCTTGGTTGAATTTGATTTTAGTGAAAAGGAGAATAAAAGATACCTTTACCTACAAGTTCTGTAATGTTAAGCCTTGTGAAGTTCAATTCCAATTTATATAAAGATCCCTTTTCTGGCACTTCTAAGGGCGTAGTGTTCATATATATATATATATATATAAGCTGGGGGGTTATTTATGCTTTCTTTAAACATGAAAGAACTGTTACAGTGAAGACATTTAGAATTAAATCAATAGAAGGTACCGGCAATTCAACTGAAAAAATAATTCTACTTCATTGATTTTTTGTGTGTGTGTGTGTTGCTATCAGTTGGGTTGTTATGCTGCCTACAGCTTACACGATAAAATGTGAATAAGTTGGTGACTGTTCAAATTCCTGTCTGACTGGAAAAAGTCCTTCCTTCAGGCCCCTTCCTATACATTGTCAGTAACTAACTTGGCGCTATTAACAAATTGTGTTCTCATGCATAAATACTGCCTGCCTTTTGTCCATACACTGGACAACAGGAATACTGTTTCTTCAGGAAACGACTGTCCCGTTCTTTTCAGTATGGGTCAGTAAATATCTTTTGATGTGTGTGAAGGTTACAGTGAAGTCTAGTTCAGTCTCTGCAAAGCCATAATAGAACAAAGACACAAACATTGTAGACCTCTAATAACAAACAAAACCTCAGAGATCGTAAAAACTGGCTTAAGACATTTTTGAAATGAGTGTTTTCAAGGCTTTTCTTCACAGAAGAGACAGGTCTTTGTCGAGCCTGACTCATTGCTGATGCTTGTACTGCTCTCCATAAATTTGCAGTACTGCGTAGATGAGCTACCCTGAAGCAGCGCGTTTAGTCTCTGATGACTGAATCCAGCCGTAGTCACAAATGTTCTCCCAGGCATGGGCACACTGTGCAGCCAACGTTACTTCTAAAGCTCCATGTTTGGGGTCACAACCTTCCAGAAGTAGTGGTACTTCAAAATGGCTCTTCTGTGTTAATTCTAGTGTGAATCTGAAGGGTTTTGAAGCAGCACAAATTGTTAAACCCAGGTGCAATGCAAGAATATAGAAACAGTTTCTTTCTAAATGATGCTTGAGAGAACTTGCATAGGGTTGGTTTTTTTAAACAAAAAGTTTCCTGCCTTTTCCTTCTTCAAGCATGAAGGCAAGTCTCCTGTTTGGGTGCCAGTGTCTAGTCAATAGCTAGTAAAATTAGGAATAATGGTACTGGAATATAAAATTCAGCCAGTTTAACCTTGCTTGTTCCTGATCCTTGTATCTCCTGTCAAGACTGTCCGTTATCCGGATTGTATCACTATTACACGGTTTTCTTAATTCCTTAGGGAGCATAGAGACAATCTGTAAGGCAACTGGCTGTGTTGGTGCTGAAATTTAAAAGTACCACAGGAGCCTTAATAATGCAGTGTAGGAGTCCTTCCGTGACATTCAAGTTCTCTTTCTGAAATAGGCAACAGCCCAGGCACTACCCAAACCAGCAAATTGACGAGCATTGGCCACGGGACTGCACTAAACACTAAGGCTTTCTTCACAAAAGTTCTATAACATTCAAGTTTATTTTTGGAGGTAAATAAGAGCCTTCCTCCTGATGAGGAAATTGTAGCAGAGACCCATGGGCTGACTGTACTTGGAGCTGTTTGGAAGCCACCTGTGTGCACTTAAGCCCGTCGTCTGCTGATACCTTACTTTAAGCAAAACTAGAAAGCAGAGCAAGGTCTTAACTCTGGGTAAGCTACCTTACAGCAACAAGTGTTTTGGGGTGATCTGAGGATCTAAACCTGCCAGTAGATTTTTTTCCCTGTTCGAACTCCCTAATTTGCATGAGTCTGGGATTTGAAACAGTTTCTCCGAGCAATCCTCTACTGGACTGACGACATTGCTGAGACACTTCTCTGTACTTCAGAGGCTGCACCATTATCATTCTGGAAAAAAGGTTCAAGGGAATTAAATTACCTGTTTAGGTGAGATTCATTTCTCAAAGTCAGGTATACTTCAAGAGAAAGAATATGTAATACTGGGCTATAAATTGCTTAACTTTACACTGATACAGTTCATACTTTACCCAAACGGTGGATAAAATAGGACTTCAACCAGCTAGGGAATGAGGCAGGGAACATTTCTGGTCAAGTGGACAGGTCAAACTTACTTAAATAAATGGAGCTGTCATGGTTTGATGTTGGTTTAAATGCCAAACACATGAAATCCAATTATGTGTATAAGGGGCATGTGGATTTATTGAGGAAAATGTAAAGAAATTTCAGGGCAAAACAAGGTTCACACTTAAACAGTTGCAATATAAAGGAAAGTTTATTACTAACAGAAGAAAAAAAAAAGAAATTATAAAAAATAAAGCAAACCTTCAAACACCTTGCTTTCCCAATGCTTTTCCTTTTACCACAAACTTTTCACAAGTGAAAACAAAAAAAGAACATGGCATTTTGGTTAGAGTTACACTTTTTTTAAGAGTCTTTTTTATGCTTAAGGAAAAGCGGTTCTTCTACTGTGCCATAGAGTTTTCACAAACCAGCAGTCCCGCCCGGAGAAAATCTGTTGAAGTGAAAAAGGCGTCTCTCCCATGAATCTTTCACGGTCTTCCCACACTGCCAAATCATGGGCCACAAGAGAAAAAACAGGGTTTTCAGTCTTTTAAGGATGAGCTATCTCAGCCTGAAAGTAAAAGTTCTCTGCTTCGAATCTTTACCAGCTTTTCATAATTTCTATGTGGTCTAGCATAGGCTACTCTATAACAGCCTCTCACAACTTTTATATGATCTGGCACAGACCTTTTTATAAAGTCACAGGCTGCACAAGAATTTCTCATCCCCCCAAGTTTTTC
>VYZQ01027623.1:22726-32905 GCA_013400655.1 Mystacornis crossleyi | reverse complement strand
CCCTCAGATTTCACTAGAAAATACTTCACTCATAGGTCTCTGCATTTGCTTTCCCTACCTGGGGGGGATACAACTGAGAAAGTCACGCACCAAGCTTCCTAACAAACAATCCCCAAATTCTCTCTTGAGGTACTCACAGGATGGAAAGCGGGTTGATGGATGAAGATATTGGAGTGTAATGCAAAATGAGAAGATGGTGATGAAATTCCAGTCCTCCTCATCTCTCCTGCACAGGGAAGAACACAACAAATAAGCAGAATTAGAAACCACCAAAAAAACCAATGTGTAGGAAGTAAAAGGAACTATAGGAAGAAGCAAAGGAGTGGCAGCTATTCACCCTTAAGTCCTCGTTCTTATTGTGCTCAATTCTGGAAGAGCTAGAATCAACAAGAACACCTGTTCCACACAGTCTGGAGGACATTATCAGTACCTGGGTCTAAACTCAGATTTTGAGTTTCAGGCCCTGGTCCTCATAGGGGACTTCAACCACCTTGATTCCATCTCCTGGAAGGAGAGAGAATTAAAGGGAAACAGGGAAAGGAAGGCTCAGGCAGGTTCTCATCAATGTAAATAAACACCTGCCAAGCAGTACAAAGAGGATGGAGCCAGGCTCTTTCCAGTGGTGCCCCATGGCAGCACCGGGCAGTGGGCACAGACTGAAACAGGGTCAGGCTCCCTCTGAACAGCAGGGAACACTTTCTTAATGTCGAGCTGATTGAGCACTGGCACAGGTTGCCTAGAGAGGCTGTGGAGTGTCCATCCTGGTACTCGAACTTCTGAACATGGTCCTGGGTAGAGAGCTCGTGGTGGTCCAGCCTGAGCAGGGGTGGGTGGGACCAGATGATTGCCAGGGGTATCTTTCAACTTCTGTCATGCTGTGAAAAAAAGCCAAATGCCAACTTGCATTCATTTTCCAACTCTCTGGTTATCATCACAAACTTCCTGTCTGGCTTGAACTGCAGGGTCATCAAGGTTATCAAGCTCTGGATCAGTGCAGGCTTTAGTCTTTGAGAATCCAACTTCTGCTGAATGGTACCAAATCATCCAGAACAAGCATAAGTACAGCTCTACTCACAGGCGTGAGCTCAGCTCATTTCAGGTAAAACAGGGGTCATCTTTTACCCTGCCTTGAAAAAGCATAAAGAAAAATTACTAATGCAAAGGAAAAGAAATTTGTTTCTTCTAGGATAAACAGGATTGCGATACTTAACCAAAACAAATCCATGCCTTACACCTGAAACATTGCTTTGGCCTCAGCAGCTCCATGACATTTTGCATTTTCTTCCAAATTCTGCCTCAATCAACAAAGCTGAACAGTTACCCAGCCATGGCAGTCACGCTGAAGCAGAACCACGTGGACCACCCAAGAGGAAGCAGGTAGTGTGAGCCTTTAGGGCCACTGTAACACATCTGTACCACGTTCCCTGGGTATAACTTACTAAACCCACTGTAGAGCAGCTGTGCAACTCTACAGGCTGAGAAGTCAACTCATAATGCTCTGATAAACTGGTATTTCCTAGGTGCTGCTTTCCAAGACTCATAACCCTCTCCAGCAAAATATTCTGGCAGCCAGACAGAACTATACCATTTGTCTGAGTAGGAAAAGGCACTTGCTGAAGCCACCCCCAAAGTCACGTGCTGAGTAAACTGGTTGCTGACAGTAGCAACTTTTGTGAAATAACATGCTGCTCCTTACGAATAAAAAGTTTTTGGAATTCACTGAGCTTGTCAAATTGGGTTGAGATCTCTAACCAAACAGTATTGCTAAAAAAACCAAAACAAACCTAAAACCACCTGCTATGCCAGCAGTAACCAAAACAAATACTTCTAAAGAAATCATGCTTGCACTCTGTGATGTAAAATAAAAATTACAAAATAATATCATTTTCTTTCCATGTTCGAATATTAAAAGATGTAATGTCCCCATATTTCTTTCCTTCTCTTCACTGTACATACAAACCCACATCTCCTGCCTTTACGCTCAGAAAGATTGGTGAGGATTTAAGCGGGAAACTTGATAAACCCAGAACTTACATGGTGGAAGCATTATTTTGGATGTTAAACAACAGTTAACAAAATTAAAACAGTGCAAAGCTGGGAGTTCTTAAACTGAATGACCCCTTGAATCAAGGGGATCAAAATAAGATGACAAAGTGAAGCCATTGTGGCCACTAGAAATTTTCTGCTTGGTTCTTGGTAGGACCAATCATGCCAAAATAAGGCTCTGCAATTTTAACTTTGTTTTCGCAAGAGCTGGGCTGTAAGACCCACAGAATGATTTCTGAAGACAGTATTATGTTGTATCTAAGAATAATTGAAGTCACACTTCCATTTGTTAGTGTTTCTGAAGGAATTACATGTTGGCAGAAAATTGTGTTCCGGATGGAGTAGAAACAAGTCAGTGCATCCAAGGGAAGAGAAAGAAAAAGGTCAAGACTTGACATCAATTTTCTTGAAGAAAAATAAACCACACCAGCCAGTGTGATGGAGCAACCAGGGGCAACAATTCCATAATCTTTTGGACATTTTGGATAATCTCTTTCAGCTCTTAAGAATAGGTTTAGTTTGCCCTAGAATCATAAATATCTGAAGTAATTGATATTAGTCTGTGAGGCAGGAGAACTGGTTCCAGTGCCTTCAACAGAAGATCTTTGTAAATTGTTAATCCTAAAGCAGGAAATTTGGAAATCTCTCACAACCCACTTTCTTTTTTTAAAAAAATATTTTGGATCCCTGATCATTCAGAAAGGTTCTGGCACAAGAAGATAGGCTACTGCATTTAGGCTACTGCATTTAATACACTTCAGGTTCCCCTACAGTGGATACCCCCATGGTCACACCAGCCATTCAGATGAAGGCAAATGCACTTTTTTACATTCACTAAATGTTACATTCTACTACAGGTTTAGATATCATAGCTCAGCAAACAGATTTTTCACAGACATTAAACAGTTTAAACATAATTGGTTGGAAATCTTAGTTTTCAATGAGGAAAAGAAAAAGCAGTAGATGCACAAGAATTATAATAATGAGGTACATCAAAACGTGAAAATAAATGAAGAGATTCTGGAAATCTGTGGTTAGCCTACATTTAAAATGCCATTCAGCTCCCTCACTGCACTTCCTAACAGCAGGACAGGTCCACCCAATGCTCACATGGTAATCCACCCAATGCTCACAAAGTTAATTCTTTGGGAGAAAAACTCACCGAACAAGAGATGTGGCACGTCTCCTTTTGGACAGTTCTTGACACACAGGCATTTAAACTACAGTTTTGCCACTGAGCTGGGACAGGACCCAAGGGAATGGCCTGAAGTTGTGTCAGGAGAGGTTTAGGTTGGATATTAGGAAAAGGTCCTTCACCCAGCAGTGTTCGGGCGCTGGAACAGGCTCCCCAGGGAAGTAGCTACAGCCCCAAGCCTGACAGAGTTCAAGAAGAGTTTGGACAATGCTCTGAGGCACAGGAGTCACTCTTGGATGGTGCTGCGCAGGGCCAGGAGTTGGACTTCATGATACTTTGTGTCCCATCCAACTCAGGATAGTCTGTGATTCTACGATTCTAAGCAATACAGTAGTCTGTAGTGCTAATATATATAAAATAATTCAACAAATGGGTCATATAAAAATTGTCCAGAAGTTCCTGAGGGGGTTTGGTTGGCTCAAAATTAATGACACTTCAGAAATCCTTAGCGGAGTTTTGTATCCCAAGAAGCTGGTTTGAATGCGGGAAGTTCCCTCATGGACAGTATCTGGCCAGCACTACACAATAATCTGACACACCATCATTATTTCTTTGCCTCTATTTCTCCCTAGAGCCCCTGTAAGTTCATCCTGATGAAGAAGAGCAGCTGTAACCTGAGAAGAGCTGCAGCCCCAGCAGCGAGGGCCCGCAGGTGAGTTATCGCTGAGGCACAGCCGCCCGGCAGCACAAGGCACGAGTGAGATAAGCGCTGGATTTTCCCTCTCAGGCCCCCACCTCAAACTGAAACCACTGGCACGGACGAAGGAGAATCAGAGCATCCCACCCTGAAACCACATATAATGCAGGAAAGAGGCACGGCTCCTCCACAGGGGTGACAGCCAAGACTGAGGGTCTTCAACATCCGTTGTTCCTGTCCTGCACAGGAGGAGCTCTGTCTGAGGAGCTGCGAAGGGCCCGTGCCTGGGCTGCTGCCACACTTGACCCTGGAAATCACGGATGATGACAGAGCGGAGTGCAGCGCTGCTCAGGTTACAGACTTGCCCCTTTTCCCCTCCAGATCAAGGCGCTATCAACACCTCACAGGCTTGGTCCCAGCTCACACCAGCAAAGCGAAACTGCACCTTCCAGTGTGCTCTCCCTGATAACTAAAGCCATCCACACCTACACCCTAGACTCGGAAAGGAGTTATCCAGGAGCCTGACGGAAGAAGTGGCTTATTCCTTCTGGAGACCGTGGGGCCAGAGGCAAGAGTGCAGTAGATGCTGCCCTGCCCCAGGCACCCTCAGACCACGGCGCTTGCAGGCCAAAGGCTGCTGGGTGGCCAACATCTGCTGCCGGCTCTTTCTCTTTGATTCATGTTTCATGGAGGGGCATCAAAATATCTTGGAAGCATTCACTGATCAACTGCCACAGAAACAGTGCAGTCATAAATGAGGAATGAAGCAAATGCCAAAGCCTGTCAGCCTTCAAATTTACAATATATTTAGAAATTCTGTTTTGAATGATAAAATTAAAAAACCCAGAGCACTGTGGGTCTCCTAGCAGCAAGACCTGGCTTTGTAGGTAGGGGATTTGATCCTGTGGAGTGACACTCTGGCTTGTTGCTGCCTCTGATAGGATTACATTTATCAGGGAGCTGGAGAGCCTCTGACTGTGTCTCTGTGGGAACCCCTAAGGGGAAAATCAGGGTCTCCTCAGAACTGACAGGAAAATTTAAGACTTCCTCGAAGAAGAAAAGAAGCAAGGCAGAAGAAATCCGAGGGAAGAAGTGGAACTATTCCTAACAATCATAATTGCAGTTTTTTAAGTTAGGCTGGCTGGGTGCCCAGAATGGGTAAAAAAGCCCCAAACCAGTTTAACTGACAGGCATATAACCATTTGCACAGCCCTGCAGCAAAGCAAAATGACCTCCAACTTCTCAAAAATCTTATAGATTTTCCCTCATACCTCCTCTTTTTTTATTTGAGCAAATTAATGAACCTAGGCTTTAAGACAGTAGTGAAATTTTATATTTCTGACAGTAACCATGAGGTTTAGACACATAACTGTCAGTAAAAACAAACAGGAAATAAATCTTCCTTAAATTTTTAAAATCCCTTATTTAAAATACGTTTAGTATACATAATAAGCCAACTACACATACACAGTGCATGACATCCAGTAGTCAAATGTATATTCTCCATGGATATCTTACCCAATAAGTTCACAGGGGTTTTCCCAGTATAAGAATTTTAGCCACATTTTTGTCTCTAGTGTTCTTTTTTTAAAGGTGTCACTAACAAGCCACCCAATTACTTTTGTATCACACCAACTTTACTCTCAATTTCATCCCCCTGCAACAATGACCTACCATGGTTGCAGTACAATTTCTGAATTCAACACTTGTGAAAATAAGAAGTGTTCACAAAGCTGCAGACCAGCATCTCCTGGCACAGCTTCAGGAGCTTCACTTTAAAGGTTCTTGGTGCAAGATTATATATGATGGGGAAACTTTCACAAGAAATTCCAGGAATTCTAGAAGCAGATATCAGGCATCCGCCTTGATGTCCTCTGTGATAAACAAAACCTTAATTTTTTTTAAACAGAAGGTGGAATAGTGGAATTATTTTGGACTGTTATTTGATCTGCATGGGCTTTGCCTGCCTAGAAAGAGTTAATCCATACAGTAGTTTCCTTTCTTTAGCAGGAACAACACATCCCCTGATTGAATCATACAAAATACAGAATTTTAAAAAACGGTGTCACTGAGATTTACTGAGGGAAGAGGCAGGAGCCACATGAAAGAGGAACCCCTGTAAGGCTGGGCACCACATTCTTCCTCATCTTTCGGACCAGTACAGTATCTGCCCATGTACTGAACACCCTTCATTCCTCCCTGCTGTGCTCCCTTTGTCCAACCACCCTTGAAGCAGAACTTCACCAACACTCAGAGCAGCTTTTGGCAAGGACATGTAAACTCTTTCCCAGCCTTTCCCAGAGGCCAGCAATATCTGGAAAAGGAACACGGGTGCTGCAGGAAGCCTGGTGTTTTTCTGGTTTGACCTACCCAGAGCTGCTACTATACAACATTAGACAAACTGAGACATTTAGACTCTTAATTTCCCATTCACCCTGACATGAAGTAGGCCTTGAGCACTG
Organism: Mystacornis crossleyi; assembly: GCA_013400655.1. NCBI lineage: Eukaryota > Metazoa > Chordata > Aves > Passeriformes > Timaliidae > Mystacornis > Mystacornis crossleyi. The sequence continues at coordinate 26,565 of VYZQ01027623.1, read as the reverse complement.
TTGGCTACAATCTGCCCAAAATTATATTTACTACCTAATTTTAAAAATTGTATCTTTCCTAATGATCATTTTGTATCAGGAGAGAATAAGCAGCCCCTCAGAATCTGGTTCCTTTTTCCTCGAGCCATTGTAATATACTGGTTTCTCAGCCCTTGATGCCAGCTCCACACATGCTCAGAATGACATAAATCACAATTTTATCTAATCTGCATCTTTTCTAATAAAAAGAAAGCCTGTGTCTCTCCTAGCATTATGTCAGTATTCATGTTTGAAGTCCCCTGGAGCTGCATCCGATTCACACCAGAGTACAAAAATGACCGGAGAACAATCTTTTGGTTGCCTTTATCCAAATCCCTTAGTCTGTTTTGCTGTTATCCATCTTTCCCACAAACCCAACTCGATGCCTGCTAACACAATGCACAGTACCCTGGCTCAAGACTCGCTGTTTATGCTGCTCTGGACACGTCTCTTTCCCTGCCCCCCCAGCATCTCCGTGCTTTATTTATTCTGCTGACTTGTGCCAAATGCTGAAGTCACAGTCTGAGTCTTCAGTTAACTCATATCCCTAGGTCTTTTTCCTATTCTTATTGCCTTTCCTCGCAAACATTATCAGGTTTGAATAGCTCAGTCTTTTTCATATCTGCCATATATTCACATAATGGACAACTGTGGTTTATTTTCCTTGGCCCCCTTCTCATGAAAACCTGGCAGCTCACAATGCTCCATCCTTGCGCATTTGCATATCACCTGGGATAATTTGGACCTCACAGTGACATGGGGGTTAAGAAACACGAAGCTTATTTTGGCTCTGTTGTGATTCTGAATCCTAGCAGGCAACTTGCCTCTTTCAAAATGTCATTTTTCAACAAAACCCACAGGTTTTTGACTCTAATCCATCCCAAAAACACATGCAGATGAACAGGCTCCAGCCAGCTCTCAATTGCCATGAAGCCAACATGCTAATAGAGCTCCATCTTTGCTTTCAAAAAACCTCGTGACAGGATAATTAACTTAATAGTCCAGACTTCTCTTGGGTCAACTTCAATTCCCTTCCCAAAAAACTTACCCAAGCTCTTGACAGTATCTTGAAACTGGTTTTTACTGTCTCACACTGTTACTGCTCTTGACAATCTGTTTCAGGATTTTCCCATGTCCCAGCCTTGTCCATCACCAAGGCAAGCCAGACACTATTGGGAGAGAAGAAAAACAAGGAGTGATGGATCCCCTCAGTAATTCCCCAGTACCTCCAGAACCTGGGCAGGCAGGAGGAGGAGGGCATTATCCTGCTGGCAGCAACACCCTCAGACCAGCTACAGAGACACAACTCAACAGGCTGTTTGTTCAACTGCAGTACCATGGGGCAAGGAGAACATTTCTGATCGTTCTTTAAAAAAAGGCCAATCAAGTTTAAAAGCATTGGTTTGGGTGAAACACTCCACAGGGCATTTCCCTCTTCTCCAGCCCCCCTTTTCTAGTAATAGCAAAATGTTTTGTGCAGCTTTGCTACTTGCTACTCTTCTCCATGACTTCTTTTTTTTTTTTTTTTTAATTTGTTTTGTTTTGTTTTAAAGGAAGTGCTGGAAGGCAAAGATTGTCTGTTTTTACACATTAGTACAGGTCTTGACATGATGCTGCTAGCAGGCTATGGCATCTCATGTTCAGCATGAGAACTGGTTAGAAACTGGGCAAAGTGCTCAGAAGTTGCACCATTTTGTTCTAAATGTGCTACTACCCATAGTGAGTCCTTCACTGAGAACATTCAGAAAGTTCGTGCAGCAAGGGTTTAGAGAGCATGAATAAAGTTTATACCCTCTGCAATAAAACTGACTGTAGTAATTTTGAATTACAGACACGGGGAAACATCTGTGGAAGTCAAAAAACAAAACAACAAAAAAAGACAAACTGAAGTCAAGTGAAGTCAAGAGAAAGTGAAGTCCACAAGAAGCTGCTTCTTATTTCTGCTTCTAAATGGTAACAGGATTCTTTGAAAAATCTGACTCCAGAAAAATGCCCTAACTCAAGGTCACACAGAAGAACTCAGAGCTGATGAGAGGACTCGGATCCAGGGGCCACTGTCACCAGATGATGCTACCTACAGCAGTACTTACTTAGCCTACATGTCTGCAGGTAGATTAACAAAAATATTTAAATGCCTTTCACAACCAATTATCAAGAGACTTTTTTCTTGCTATAGTTGTACAAGGGCAAGAAACCAAAAGAGTTTGTACAGCACTGATCAGCTTCTTGAATTTTTTTACACAGATTCTTGTAGATTTTCTCTTAGAACATGGCAGCATCTCATCTCATTTGACTTTGAATGGAATAAACCTAAATATGCTCAGAGGTATTTGGCATTGTAACCTGTTTGTTCATTAGGAAGAAAAAAAAACCAGGTTCTTACCAAATTCAGGATACTGTGGAAGAACCTGGGAGTTCTTTATGCACACTGCAATCAACCATCTAAACATTCTGTTCTTTTGTGACCTTGGCACTCTCAGATTGTTTGGAGATGAGCTTGCAGAGAAACACATCAGAACCTCATCTTAGGTCAGGAAAATACTGTATATCTTTCTAAATTATTATTTGAAAGATTCAAGGAAATATTTTTCATGTTTAGGCTGTGTCCAAGACCAATTTATAAATTCATTTTCTTCTTTATCCTTTTAGCCTTTTTTTGCTGAAATTGAATTCAGAGGTAAAAAGGCGGCCAACCACAGCCCTTTTAGAGTAGTAGCTGTATGAGCTGGCACACCTTAAGAACCCAAGGTGCTTCTACCGTGTCCTCACAAGTTACAGGGACAAGTATCTATGACATTTTGGACAAAATCTGGTTCATGAAGCCATTTCTGTGTTACTGAAAAAGCTTAACCAAACATCCATCGTATGTTACTGCTGCAGTTTTCAACTTTTAGAGACAGATGTCAGTGAATCCAGGAGGACTTGAACTTCCCAAACGAACTCACCAATGCCTATTGGAGTAAGATAAGATAGAGCTGTTCCAGATTATGAAGCCCCAAAGCAGCCCTGCATGGGGCAGACCTACCTTCCGACAGTCACGTTAAAGACATTTTCTTCACAGCTCACCACCCTAGAGGTCCTCAGCATATAATTCATTTGTTCAAGCCATGCATTAGAGAAGAAGCAGAGAGAACAGCATCTGGATCTAAAAACACCTCATGTTCTGTTGAAACTTTGCAGCAACTCCGCTCTGAGCCCCCGGAGAGGAAAAGTCAACATAGATTGTCATTCACAAAAGAAACAAATCTATAGAATAAAAATTGGCATTCCCACCCAGTCTGCCAATACCAGTGAAGAGTTTTGCCTAGAGCTTGTGTGCGTTCTTACATGGAAGTGTCACGGCTACGGCTCCCAGCTCCCACTTCCATAGGAGCTATATGAGAGGTTCCCACGGTCAACAATACCTTGGGGACTTGAAAGAAAGCTACAGGAATTTTTCCTTATTTAAAAAAGCACTCACTTCTCTTCAAGGGAAGGCAGAAAGGAGGGAGGTTCCCATGCAAAGTAACAGGGCTGAGGTTGGGCTGGAAGTCCTTTTGAAGCCACGTCTTATATCGTTTCCTGAAAACATGTTCAATCCCTGCTGAATCTTGCCCCTCTAAATCTTCATTGCAAGGCACGGAGCTCTGATTTCACTCTAATTTAATGAGAGGCTTAATGTCTAAATGTTTTGAGCGTTGCTTCGGGAATAGCAAAGAAATCCTGGCAGCAAGAAGCAGAGAAAAAGGAAAGAAAAAAATAAACTCTCTGACCCTTTGAGAAATCAGGGAACCAAAAATGCATCCTACTGATTCTGCAAAGTTTAAGGGACCTCTATCAAC